>JAQLOL010014033.1:0-13210 GCA_029783665.1 Naso thynnoides
CACATCACCACTGCTGTTATTCACAGAATGAAAGCAGTATTTGCAAGGCATGGCATCCCAAAAAGGTGATTAGTGACAACGGGCCATGCTATAGTTCACATGAGTTTAAACAATTTGCAGATTCAATTTGTTTCCAGCATGTCACCTCAAGCCCACATTATCCGCAGAGCAACGGCCTAACAGAAAAGACGGTCCAGACTGCAAAGCGGATCTTCACCACGGCCAAGGAGGACAAGAGAGACCCGTACCTCAGCCTGCTGGAGTACAGAAACACTCCAGTTGATGGACTCAAATCACCAGCTCAAATCCTGATGAGTCGCAGGCTGCGCTCCATCCTGCCCAACACGACACAACAACTACGACCTCAGGTAACCCCCCAGGACACTGTACGAGCACGGAGAGAGACCTGCCAACAGCGCCAAAAAGAGCAAACCCTATCACCACTGCACACTGGAGCACCCATCCGTTTCCAGCAAGGAGATAGCACATGGAAACCAGCAACAGTCATCCAACCGGCTGAAACACCACGGAGCTACCACATCAGAACTGGCAATGGACAGATTTTCAGGTGCAACCGACGTCATCTAATCAACAACCACACACCTGTCATACAGCAGGCAGAGATCCGTGAGGACGACGTTGGACGAGACACAGAAAATGACCAGCAACAACCTGTGTCTGCGAGTGAGCCAGCTCACTCTGGGCCTTATCGTACCAGATATGGTCGTGTGATTAAGCCGAGGAAAGCCTTTGACTTACAACTCTGTTGTTTAAAAAGAAAAAAAAGAAAAATATGTCATCTGGCTGTGACAGTTGAGTATTGCACTTTTTAAATGAAAACTGAATTTGAATATGTGTTTGAATGAAAATGAATGAATTTTAATTTTAAAAAAATGTTCTTGAAAGGACAATGCAGATTTATTTACAAATGTTTATTGCCATGTTTAGAAATATTTACATATATGCACTAAATCAACAGGAGAGTGTTAATTTATTTTGAGATATTTAACTCATTTGATGAGAAATACGTTTGCACTATGGAACACTTAAAATAGCAGCATACTGTTTTTTTTCTTTTGATGAAATTTGAAATTCACAATTAGCCCATTTACAGTATACTGTGTTATTTAATGTACTACACTTGCATAAGCACGGCTTATTTTTTCTGTTGAAGGGAGTTGAAATGTTTATATGAAGTTCCATGCTTTTATTCTGAAATACCAGCAACCAGCAGTGGAATGTAACGACAAGTCTATGGTTACTGTTGCCAAGAGACAGGAAATAAAAAAGTAGCTACAGGGAGCTACAGAGTTGCAGCGAGGCGTCCGGTTTGTCATTTAAGACAGATTATAAACACATCGTGAGTCGTCTATCACAACAATAACCAAGTGTCAGCAAAAGGAAATACTGTGTCTATGTAGCTAACATTCTCGTAAAGAGCTGAAATGTGGACTCTGTATGAAGCAACAAGGACACAAGTTACATCTTTTTTAACATTCTGCTGTATTAACCCAGGCAGGAAGGAAAGTAAAACATTCACACAGTTGTTTCTACACTGATTCTAATTTTCCTGTAGCTGTAGCGTTGTTTGTTGCACTCAAACACCTTTAAAAACTTTTGTAAGATCGACTCTTGTCAGATAGATTTGTCTGAAGCTCATGCTCGTACATTACACAACAGATCGGCCTTTCTAAGAGAAAAGTCTTGAGCAGAATTAAACCTTCCACTCGGACAGCAGCTCTGAAGTATTAGGTTGACCTGACTCTAGGTAAAGTTCACATCACGTTGATGCCTGCTGAGAAGAAAAGCGTGACGGTAAGTGTTTGAACACATACTATTTACTGGAGACCTGTCCTGACCCTATAAGGACAAGGGAATGGAATATTTATTGACATTTCCCAGGCACTTGCTGCAGAGTGGACATATGTTTCCAACAAGGATTGACACCTAACAAAACCTGGCTGAAAAACAGGCTCTGCAGACATTACATATCCCTGCCACTGTTGACTCACGCATGCCTTCGCTGCTAACTCGTCACTCTTTTGACTCAAAGTGTTGAAAGCGAGAGCTCGACAATAAAACACAATGGCATTCTTTGTTGTGGCCTTGGAGATCGCCATGGAATTTAAATAACATGCTGTAAAGTCTGTATACCTTCACCGACTGTTACTGGGAGTAAGTAGTTGAAAATTACTCCACCTGCCCTTTTAAGTCATGTGCAGATATGTACTTTCAAAAAAAAAGTGAACCCACAAACGAACTGTTCTCTTCAATGAAGAGCGTGTTTTAGTCTGAACAGATTTAAGAGAAAGCAATTATTCTAAAGCTTGCGAATCAAAGTACAGATGAGAGTTTTTCCTCTAAGTTCAAACTCTAACTTTTATCAGTTTAATACATATGAGACGTCGGCTGCATAAGTGCACATAGATTCATGGAGCCTGGCTTCCTGTGTGACAGCCTCTATCAAACATTCACGCCCGACTGTTTTCATTAATAACACTTTTATTCATGGAGGCCTGTTTTTCATTGCTGCCATCGGGAGGCCAGTCAAAAATGGTCCGGCTGTGCTCACCTTGTGTGGCAGCACCTGACCTACACAGCCCACTAACACAGCTGGGCATGTAACCATGGCAACCCTAAAGGCCCTGCAGCACTGGTCATGACAACCGAGTCCTTCCTTTGCAGACGCTTTGAAGCGTTCTGATTTAATGTGTTGCCTCCAACACACTTGAGAGGATGTTACATGCCTTGTTTTTGCATGATTCAGGGAAATGTATCATTAATGTATTTTACTATTAACCATTTTTACTCAGTTGCTCCTGTTGTATGTATGGAATGCATGTCGTCCTAATCATTTTTCGGTGCTGAATGTGGACCGAGTCAGACCGTGTCTTGTTGGTTTTGGAGCACAGACTGTTTATCTCAGGACCTTCACATGAGCACAAACTCTTTAAAGTCTTGTATGTGGAGAATAAATACGCAGATGAATGGATGATGTGCATCATGTCCGTCAGTCTGGTTTAAGGACATTTTTTACAGAGGCTCAAACAGCGAAACAGTTTTTGTGTAAATACAGGAAATACCTTAGACTGTCTTAGAAATGTGTTTATTTACGAACAGCTCTTTATTTATTTTGTTACGACTGTAAGTGCACGAGACTCTGGCATTTAACTTATGTAATGCATGTACTGCATTCTGTTTATGCTTTTTAATTAGGAGGTTTCATCAACATGGACTCTGCTCTGATGGAATTTTGTGCAGAAAATACATTCGGATGTAGTTTTACATGCTGTACGCTCGTCCTGTGTGTGTATTTGCGTCTCTAGTGGGCTGAGTTGGGTCAAGTTGGGAGAGCTTTCTGTGCATGTGTGAATGTTGCTGTTTCGTAATGTTTTTCTCTTCATTTCCTTTCATCTGCGTCTATATGAGAACCACCTTGAAAAGGAGATGGTTCATCTCAAGATGTTTTCCTTTAAATAAAATGTCACTATATCCTGGTTGGAGTCCAGAGCCACACAGACAAAAGCAGAGATCACACGTGGTACAGTTGTTGTTATACCATCAGCTTACAAGCTTTTTGCAATCTTAGACATAGGTTAAGAAAAATTCATTTGGACCCGATGAAATTTTAAAAATAATCCGTTCACAGTCATAGTCTTTTTTTAATTCCTCATCTCTTTTAAAAACTCTGTTAAGTTTCATGTTGGTTAATAGAAACACGTAGAAGGGGCAGCTCGGACACACCATCAGTGATGAACCCAGGGTCACAGATCATCGGACACCCTCACCCAGGTGACCCAGCAGGGGTTGATCAGACCCCGGCTCCATGCATCGCCCCTCCTGATCCACAACCGCCTGGAAGCTTTTTCGGCTGCCTCACTGATGTTTCTGATGGCTTTCCTCTCATGCCAAGGAGCTTTAGCGCTCGGTGCAGAGATTTGCCCCGGAAGCCTCCTGCAGCCCACCTCAATCAGATCACAGCGGGCCCTCCAACACTCTGATGTTCAGACCAAATCTGGCCTGAGGGATGTCCTCGCGATGTGCTCTGGAAACTTAACCTAACTTTCAGCTGCCAGTCACGAGCCGAGGCTAGCGGCCCGGTTGAGACCTTGCGCTCGGCATGCTGTTTTTCCCCTGCCCGGACAAAGGCGATGTTGTGCCTTGCCTGGGGCCGATGTTTGCTTTGCTGGATTCCGGTAAATGTTACCAGTACATCCTTATACGCTCTTTCTAAAATATAATGTGCTGCTGTGCACGGCCGTGTTAGTTTTGTTTGATAAGTTTCACTGACACGGCAAATTAAATTCTAAAATCTGACCAAATTCAACAAGTCAAACAAAGAAAATTACACTTTGAGTACATATTAAGGGTCAACCACTGAAACCATAAAAAATCATTTTACCTGTGCCTGCTCGGTGTTGTGCAAGGTCGTAATTTAAAAGAGTGGTTTCCAAAGTGGGGGTCGGGACCCCTCAGGTGGTCGCAAGACCCAGAGAGGGGGTCGTAAGGTGCCTTCCAAAAAACAAATAAGTTTTTAAAATAATGTAAAATAGCATGTTCAACCCATAATTGTATAAATTCTGGTTATAATTTTTCTTGGCTACTTTAAAACAAGGATTATATTAATTCTTAAATAACTTAACCATAATAATATGGCTGTAGGGATGTTGTTTCGATTGTGTTGTATTGATGCCTGTGTAGGCCAACTGGTGCACGGGCGTGGCTGCGCACAACGTGAAACGCCACCCACAGGGTCGATGAGCGTCTCCAGTCTGTGGCACCGTTGTTTTGGGGGTCGTGGGCTGAAAGGTTTGGGACCGCTGCTTTAACAGAGCCACGGCAAAATTTACTTAACACACTTAAAAAATGTAATTCATCATCATTCACTCACATTTTTTACTAATACCGCTAATATTCGGTTTTTATTGTTAGACCCAACAGGCAGCGTTTACATAAAACTGATGTTGAATTTTTTCTGTCATTACAATACACCTTTAATTTACACCTTTACAACTGAATTAATTATCAATTCTACAGCACTAGTGGAACATCACACTACTGAGCAGTTTTGTCCAAACTCTTAATTGAATTGAAGTGAATTTTACTGTGTCACTCCTCCATTAAGCATAACTACATTTAACCAAAAAATAGTCAAAGCTCTGTAATTTAAACCCAAATGAGCAAAAACAAAAACTTAACAGCAGAATTAAACATGTGACACCAGATGTAGAAACTGTTGAAACTTCACAGAAACTGCCGCCCCCCCCACCCCACCCCCACACATGAAAACAAAGACAGATGTGCACACACGCTGAGCGTCGGGCCTGATGTGCCTCTCAGTATTTGTTTCAACATAAGTCGCTTGCCTCACCTGTCTGAACGTCGTTCTGTGCTTCACGTGCATATCGTTTTCATTTTACTAACCTGTTTCATCGTTGCTTTGACCAGTTTAACTCTGTGTTGCATGGTCCATGTGTTAGGCGTATATTTTACAACCTCTAACTGCATTTGTTACCATTTTGTCCATAAATGTAAAGTCCACTGCTGACTGCAGCTCTGCATGGTTGCATGTATCCACAGAACGTTTATGGTCAATATTGCCGAGTCACATTCTGATGCTTGGTTGCTCTGCATGGCAAAATGTCTCTGTTTTGTCAGAGTTGCTGTCTTTGTAGTTTCCTGTTTTGTTTTTTTTTTTTACATTTTTTGACTATTGGTGACAAAGAACTACAGCTGGAAATTAGCAGTCTGGCTAACACTGGCACATTTACGGTTACATTGACTGGTGAATGCTGTCCTTGTAAACAAAGAAATGACGTAGAATATTTCCAGTCCTCTGAGCCTCTCTGTCCCACGGCACTTCTCATGGCTGTCAAACATTTGAAGCAAAGGAGTTCAACTGCCCCCGCGACAGAAATCAGCAGAAAAGAGAAAAAATCCCTCACGCACCAGACTAGATTTAATGAGCAATGTAGCAAAAATGACCACCAAAAATCCACCACGGGCATTTCAGCAATTAGGATTTAGCCAGACCAGCCGGTTCGTCGCCTGACAAATTGGTTGTGTTGGACTTGTGTCACTCAGCTGTGCTCGACATGACGGGCATTAGAAAAGTGTATAGTTAAGGGGGATGCAACCTTTTTCTAATTTTAGGATATTTATGATTTGCTTTCACCATGACACAACAAAACACAAAACCCAAAAGTGGTTCACAGTGTTGAAAACAACACAAAGTGTGGTATTGTCATCAACAGCCCTTCTGCAGCTGTCTTTTTTGACCTACAGCAAGTATTCACCATAGAGAAGGCGGTCTTTGGCCTCCGTACCATCGGCTCCCTCAGGTCCTCATGTACACCGTCTGAAACTGAGCTGTCGTCACAAAGCCAGGAGTCTCTTTGGCCAGAGCCTGTGGCGCTTTGGCCCCAACCATCACAGAGCCACAGAATGTAAATTAACAATATGTGACAAACACTCTCGTCGGGAAGACTTCCCAGGAAGGGCCGTTCTTTTTGGCTTTAGAAAGATGATGATGAAGTTGATGTATGATGTATGTTATTTGACTTTCATTGTGTGAAGTGCGGTGGGGGGTCACAAGGATAAGGTGGCTACAGTGCTGTTTACGTACACTTGGAGAAAGTAGGAATCCAGAGCAAAGCCAAAAGGCAGCCGGTTTGTAAGCTACTGTGGAAGGAGACGTGCAGGAACTGAATGTGTCGAGAAATGACAGTTGTGTGAAGATGCATGTCTTTCGTTGATCAAGGTGAATCATTCACGGGAACGCACACATTTAAGGTCATCTTATTGTCTGTATGTGGAGCAGTTGCTTCATCCTGCCTGTGGAACTGGTACATTCTGTCCTGCTACAGGAAAGTGTCTGACGCTGAGAGGAACATCACGTCCAATGAATTTAGACAGACATTCCAGTCAAGCCTCACTGACGCTGTGGCTGGTGTTTGTACGGTGGCTCAGCAGACGGGTCAGGCAAGTATGACACTGACCGCTGGCTGTTGCTCAGCATTGTGTTTATCATGTGTGGCTTTCCTCCAAAAGGTGTGTCTCCCTGATTTTTTTTATCTTCGCTTTTTTCTTTGAATTACTTTTTTTTTTTTTAGGGTGAATCAAATCATGTTTCAGAATAAAATTCCATTAAATATCAGATTGCAAAGAATTCCTCCATGAAGGAAGCACATTAAACATAAGCAAACATGTGGGCATGTGTCTGAAGTGGCAGTTTAACCTTGTTAATGAAAAACCATGTTGATTTATAAAAACTTTTACTGCTCTCAGTTGTGGCATTTCCCCTCACCCTCACAAGAAATGAGGTGGGCAAACAAAGACCGGTAAAATCTCTCTTTGTGAGAGCAGCTAATTGACATTCCTGTTGTCAAAGAAACAAGTCAAGAGGAAACTGCTAAGCTTGTAAGCATAATACACTGTTTCCTTGGTAACCGGTGAGGTCAATGCAGCTGTGGACAGTTCCCAACAAAGGCCATGTGACAAGAGTCTTTAAACTAGTTTTTGGTATCTTTGCTCTGAGTAGCTCCGCTGATGTGATGTGTTTTTCCATCTGCCACTCAGACAGCACTATCTGAAAACTGGTGTAAGACATTAAAGAAAGGTCCAGCAGACTAAAAACCTAAAGTCAGACAGATGTTATTCAGGCTGAAGATCTTCTCTGGGTGGATTACTAAACCAGAAGAGCAGGTGAAAAGGTTTTCAAATTGGCACACCTTTATGTGTAATTTTATTCATTACAATTCATCCTGCCCTTGGTTGGTATTTTTTCTAAACTGGTATTTTTTTGTAAACTGTCACTATCATTTTTGCATAGGACTGTCTGCAGCCATGGAAACACACAACTGTCGAAGCTTGATCCAATGTTTCTGGTAAAACTTCAGGCCTTGAAGGCTCTGGGGAAGCGAGGGAAACAGCCGTAGTTCACCCTCTGCTCAGACTTACATATACAGCAGACATTTGCCCCAAAAATATCATTTTAAGCTTTAAGTCGCAAACAGAACAAATCATTTCTAGCATTAGCTGCATAACTTAATTGCAATATGACAAGGATGAGCAATGAGTAGAAAACTAGCCCTCAATTTTTTTATGACCAAAAAGAGAGGCTGAAAGCCTCTAATAGCCCATTCTTGTAAACCGGGTCAGAAGGGCATTTCACAAGTTATTGATAAAGTGCTGAGCCTTTTTCGAGTTGTTGAAGTGCCACTCTGGTCCATTATCTGAGAAGATTGGCCAGGTACACGTGAGCGAACTTTATACATCGCTCAAAAAACATCCTCTTTCGGCGCTGCATCTTCACCGCCCCGGTGTGGTCAGGTAAAATCCCAGTCTTGTGTCCCTTCCAGTGATATTCTGCATCACATCTTGAAAATACAGAAACTTTGCAATGATATCCCTCGCTGGCCAGCCATCCTCATCGGCCACAGTGCGATGTGCCTGCTCAGTGATAAGCCCCCTCGGAAAGTCAGCACCCAACAGTTTCGGTGGTATTTTCTTCAGAAAATCAACAGTATTAATGTCTTCACGGCCTTCAGGCCTCCAAATCGTCGACCCATTTGCGCATTCGTAGAGATAAAACAGGAAAACTTCAGACGCTCTTCCAAGGACTGGGAAGTTATTTAAAAAGTCTTTATTCACACACGAGTAAAGGCTTTTTGACCAACATCTAAGTATTTCAACAAACTCCTGCATTTTTTCTACTCCTCACAAGAGGGCCTTAAGTTCTCCTTTTTTCCTACACTGACTCTTTTCTCCTAGAGCACCTGTGTTCATCTTGACATTCATAGAACAGAGACAGTCCTCGGGCACACCACTAACTGCTCTTCACTGATTCCATGTGCTATTGCTCTATTTGAGATGTGACGATCGGAGGGTCAGCCTTTGCAGCATCCTCCACGAGCGAGAGCCGGGTCTCTCAGTTATCAGCTCCCAATTTCTCAATTGCTGAAGTTGAGTATTTCCACCAGTGCTCTTTCCTGGTTAACATCTATCTGCTTCAGAAGGTGGTGCGTGTTCACAACATTAGCCGATGGAGGTACTGCACCAGAACAGCCGCCAGGACCGGAGCAGAGGGAAAGGGCAATGGGACTGAACAGCATCTGCCAGCTTCATGACAGAGCTGTGGTTTCTGGAAAGAGGATGCTGGTGGACGTGAAGAGACAATGAATGAGCAAGAGGACCAGCGAGAGTTTTCTCAGACTGGCGTGTAGTTTTTGGGGAATGCGTCGCTCAATAATAGGCTGCAGACGCAACACTGGACCTGTTGCTGTTGAACAGGAAGTATCTGCTTGCTACAATACATGTCACGCGTTGTGGATCTTGCTGGATGTCTGACACATGGGGGGAAATATGTACAATGTTGTGAGGGGACCAACTTGCACATAAATGAATTCCTATTGCTTTAAGGATCACTCTGCTGCTCATGCAACAACTTTCCAGGTGACACAGATAGAGGAAGACTGGATGGAGATGGGACCTTCAGAACAGAATCACTCCCCTCAGGCACTGGCTCGCCTGTAACACCAGACACTGAGCCTTCCACTCACCAGTTTTTATGGCAATAGTTGCAGTCTTCACCATTATCAAAGTTAGCTTGTGATTCGAATTCAATTCTTAAACAGGCCAGCTCAGCCTTATCGTGTCTGGTTCATTACCTGTCCAACTATGGTCATGGCGCGCAACAGCGTGCTCTTTAAAGCTGCCTTTACAAAGCGGCAAATCCTCCTCTGCTGACACAGAAGGAGCAGCAGCAGTGGCAGCATTCTGCTCATTTAGGTATGTAGCAATATGACCAGGAAGAAAGTTGCAAAAATGCTTCAGCACAACAGAATCACACGATTTACCAAAGGTATCAATACTGAGCGCACCTCTCCAGCATTTAAAATGGGAAGTAAGATCCCTGCCTGACTCGACTTCTGCTCAGCCTTTCCTCCTCTTGCAGGACCTGAAACGCTGGAGATACGCCTCAGGCACAAGTTGGAATGTATTCAGCGCGGCAGATTTTATTTTCAAACAGCTGGAACTATTATCTGTGCTCAAGGACAAATGCCTGCAGTGCTTTCCTGCTGAACATGCACCAGAGCAAAAGCGTGCAGTTCGCATGGGATCAGCCCCTTGCCTTGGAGACGCACTCTGAAAAAAGATGAAAAAAAGAATCTGGGTCCCTTTCATTGCGTACCATGCCTTGGGATCAACCCGTCTCGGTTGCAGTAGAACATTTGCCGTCTTTCCCACATTACCCCTCAGGTCTCACTTAGCCATTTCTGTCTGTCTCATCATCTCAGCCTCAATTTGCTTCTCAACCTCCATTTCGTGTTTACCTCTTTCATGCTCAGTTTACAGCGAGAGAAGTTCTTTTTGCTGCTCAGAAGTTATGTTAGTTTGATGCAACCCAAGTAAGTGGAGGCGCGTCTGAGTCAGCTATCATAACACCCAGTTCGACTGGTATTAATCTCAAAGACATTTTATTTATCTCTCTACGACACATATCGACACATAACTGCCCTCTTGTACACTGGACATCCAAAGCCTCCTCAGAAGGAAATACCCCAAAATCAGCCATTACAGCCAGAACACGTTACACAACCAGAAAAACAAACTTTATACCCACAGGCTCAGGAAGACAAGGCAAAGTCACTCATGTGCACCAAGAGGACCAGACCTCCGCCAGCTAGTCCCGTCAACTAAAGGTAAAGTAAAAACGCCAAAGCAGCTTTATTGTCATTATACAGTGAAGAAAACCAGCAGGACCACAAGATGAGGCGTGTAAAGCAGTGGATGTGTGGACATGTAGTGTGCTGCAAGTGTTGTGATTTAAAATAATGTTTAAACAGAGCAATAACTTCACAGGTGTTGGGGAGGGCGATGGAGGAGACTGAAGCGGGACCTTTAAATGTTCTGCAGCATTGGGCCCAGGTGCTTTAGCTCTGACTGCAACCAGCGCTTTCTTCAAGCCATCGCCTCAGACAGAAAGACAATCACACGCAGATTTCTGCCAGCAGGGGCCGTCACTGCATACAGTAATGCAACAATAATTATGTAACTGTTCATGAGGAGTCTTGTCAGGCGTCCCTAATGTGTCACAAGCAGGGTGTTTCTATACACGTGTCAAAGCCGTGTGCCCGGTAAAGAGCAGGGCAACATGGCACCCGACTTTAGACATGCACTGAACAGCGATGTGCTCAAAATGTGCCCGACCACACCTCCTTCAAGACCAACACTCCCATGGGCACACAGATAAGTGCAAGTATATTTACTATTTAGACGTATAACATGTTTGCTGGGTGTGAAAATGACGACTGTGCTGGCCGAAAAACAGCAAGACATTTGTGCTGCACTTTGCGCTACGTGGAAGATCATCAAGGCCCTAGAAGGCAAAAGCCCAGATGGAGTTATGATCACGTTAAAGAGACATTAAAAGCCACGAAACCCGCAAACTCCACATCCTAAATCTGAGTTAAACCAGTTAAGAACTAGCATAGTAATATGCAGTTAAATGCTCTTCAGTTTAAGGCCATTTAAAATTGAATTCTGATCTATGTGATTTTATCGACAAAGTAGTACAAAATAAACAAAACGAGAACTTGTTGTGCATGACTCATTTCTTGTTTTTTATTATTTTAAAAATTATTACTTGGTGGTCAGTCTGGGACGGCATCAGGAAAAAATGCAGGTCAGGTGCCCCAGTCTCTCATCTGGCACTGACAAGAGGCTCTTTCAGCCATCTCTGTTGTGTTGGTCGCTATGGAAACCAAGTGCTCTGTGACTCACTTCATATCCTCCTCAGTCATTGGCTAAACTTCATTAAAAGCTTTTAATATTGTTTATTTAAGTCTGTGTCATAACGTAAAGAAACAATCCACACTGCAGCAAATATTTACATTTGTAGTTTCACTGCAGTTGGTTACTGCAGCTACTAACAAACAGAAGCTGAACACCAGGGGGAAAGCTATATTTTTAAAAATATTTACAATGAAGGCCTTCAGAAACACTTTACTGGTCTAAAAAAAAGAATGGTGTTGAGCAGGAGTGCTGGATAGATTTAGTTACTTCTTCTGGACTGATTCGTATTTAGTAAAGTTGTCTTTACGGCTCATCGGAGAGATGTAACAGTTACTCATTTTCTCAAAACGGTTTTGTGAAACTGTTGCGTCGCTAACGCTAGCTAACAAACACAACAATAGGCCATTGAAAGTCACCGGTTGTTATTCATAAGTAATTACAAAAACACTCAGGAATTTCCCTCGTTCCAAGACAATAGCACATGATGCAGGTAGAGTAAATGTAAAAGCAACAAATCCTCCTCCAAATATCTTACAGCTAATGTTACCAACCTGTTCCAGAGCAGTGGGGCGACATCCGCGTCTGACTTTAGTCCCTTTTCCTCTGTCAGCACTCTCCAAAGAGGAAAACTGTACCAATAGTTATTCTTGATTTTCTTCATTGTCAGTCACTTCCTTTCTTTGATTTTTATTTCTTCTGCCGAACATCCAGGTTTTTTCTCGGCAGAAGAATCAAGACCTGAAACATTTTGTTGGTGCTTCTTGGGGTTTTCCGCCATGCTTTCACCTGCTGCAGTCCTCTTGCCTTCAAAGTGGAACGCTGAGCTGCTGCGCGCCAATGTCGCCAGACGACGGCAGTTTGTAAACGTTGCCATTCTCAGAAATACAGAGAGTTGCACTGAGCTAACAGGCTAATCAACTTTGTGACAACTCATTTGGCAATGGCTTAAATGTAATGGACATTTATTTACACAAAAGGTGCAAAAAAGTCAGTTAGGCAACAAAAAAAACTTTCATAACCAGGAAGCGTCACACTTGATAAAACGATCATCTAGGTCTCTTAGTTTGACGTTTTATTTCTGAAGTTTATCTGTTGTCCCTCCTCTCGTCAACACTGACAAACACTTTTACTTCCTGCTCACGCAATGTGACCGCTGCTGTCAGACTGAATCGAGCTGAAGATTTTGTCAGAAAACTTTGTGAGATTACATTTTTCTTTGTGGTTGGATGTTTAGTCATTTCAGGTCACAAGATTTGTTAAATCCGAGTGAAGTCAAGACTGTTTTAAAATGTTTCAAGACAGACTGATAAATCAGACTGGGGGTTGACAGAGGTGAAAAGAGCGACCTGACGGTGTATCGTCTTGAAATTCCCGACCAAGTCACGGACTTTAGTTTCCGTGTCGAGGACGTGTA
>JAQLOL010014034.1:0-13200 GCA_029783665.1 Naso thynnoides
ATTTCAGCTGCAGTGGCAGTGGTTCCCCTGGGCCTGCTCAGAGCTCGACCTCTGCAGAGGTGGTTAAATGCCTTCGGTCTTCATCCGAAACAGGACAAACGGGTGAAGCTCAGGGTGACGCGGCAATTCATCTAAGTTCTGCGCCCGTGAAGAGACAGGGCCTTCTTAACTATGGGGGTTCCATTAGGGAACATCCCATCGCGTCGGGCAGTGGTGTCCACGGACGCCTCCCTAAACGGCTGGGGTGCAGTCTGGGAAGGCAGGACGGTGAGGGGTGTGTGGGGCCCACATTGGAAAGGCCAACACATCAACTTGCTGGAGTTGAGGGCGGTCCACCTAGCGTTGGTGGAGCTTCTCCCCTTCATCAGAGGCAGACATGTTTTGGTGAGGTCGGACAACTCCTCCGTTGTTTACCACATCAATCACCAAGGGGGCACCAGGTCTCTCTGCTGTCTAGGGGTGACCAGGAGGCTCTTACTGTGGGTGTTTCCCCGTCTAGCATCCCTCAGGGCAGTCTTCATCCCGGGGGTGGAGAATCGGGCAGCAGATCTCCTATCCAGGACGGGACCCCTCATCCGCAGATGGTGGCGCTGCTCTGGTCCCAATTCAGCAGGGCTCAGACCAATTTCTTTGCATCGACAGAGACGGCCCACTGTAAACAGTGGTTCTCCCTGGAGTCTCAAGGGGCCCCCCGGGACTAGATGTTCTGTCACACGAGTGGCCGAGAGGCTTGTTATGCGCTTTTCCCCCATTTCCTCTGATTCCCCATGTCCTCCACAGGGTGACTGTAGGACACTACAGGGTTCTTTTGATAGCTCCCAGGGGGCCGGGGAGGCCGTGGTTTCCGGCTCTCCTCCGTCTCGTCCACGGCCAACCATGGCCCCTGCCAGTCAGGGCAGACCTACTGTCCCAGGCAGACGGTCAGATCTGGCACCCCAGACCAGCAACACTGCAGTTGTGGGCGTGGCCGCTCTGCAGCCCCAGTCTGAGGAGCTAGACGAGACAGAATTGCAGACAATACGTAGTGCTAGGGCTCTCTCAACTCAGATGAGCTACAGTCAGAAATGGCGGGTGTTTTCTGACTGGTGTCACACTCAATAGGTAGACCCTTCCACTTGTTCAGTACATCTCATACTGCGCTTCCTTCAGTCTCTTTTAGATTCTGGGAAGGCGTCTAGCACAGTGAGGCTGTATTCAGTGGCGATCTCTGCTTACCATGAGCTAGTGGGGGGTGTCTCGGTGGGGAGACACCTTTTAGTCTCGCAGTTCATTAAGGGGGCGTACCGTTTGCGTCCGGGCAGGGCACTTAGAGCACCGTCGTGGGATCTCTCCTTAGTTTTGAGATCACTAACCCAAGCCCCTTATGAGCCTGTGCAGCAGTCAGATTTGAAGTTCCTGTCGCGTAAAACGTTGTTCCTGTTGGTGATTTGTTCTGCCAAAAGAATCAGTGAGCTGCATGCTCTGTCCACCAGTGAACAGTGTTTGAGGTGGAAGGCTGGTGACTCGGGGGTGTCACTGTGGCCCAACCCTGCGTTCCTGCCTAAGGTGGTTAACCCCCAGACAGTGAACCAGGTTATCGAGATCGGCGCGTTTCGTCCAGACCCGACTTTGGATGAGGGGGACTTGGCCCTCCGCACTCTGTGTCCAGTGAGGGCATTGAGGGCCTACTTGGCGCACGCCCACTCACTGAGGCACTCTCATTCACAGCTGTTTGTCTGTTATGGGGGTAATAAACTGGGGGCTGCTGTGTCTAAACAGCGCTTGTCACACTGGGTCGTTGACACTATCTCACAGGCATACGAGGGGCAGTGTCTTCCTATACCTGGTAATCTGGTGGCACACTCTGTGAGGAGTATGGCAACCTCCTGGGCTGCCCTGAAGGGTGTGCCTATGACGGAAATTTGTGCTGCAGTATCCTGGACCTCCCCATGTACTTTTGCTCGATTTTACAGGGTCAACGTGGCGGCACCAGCTCCTCTGGGTGTGGCCGTGCTTTCTGATGCAGGACGGAGCGGGGACGGGGTGGAGTCCTCAGTTCTGCACGACTTTGATGGTGTGAGTCATCCAAGGTGGAGACCTTGGTGACGGTCTGAGTGAGGTTGAAACAGATCGTAAGTTATGCCTATAACTATGGATCTATGAGACCGAATGATGACCGTCACCATTTTCTTGTCGTTCAGAACAGGCTGAGGCGTTCCAGGCAGGAGGAGGAGGCGATGCCACCGGAACCTCTTATAGACTGTGAGCCACGCCTCCTGAGGTCAGTCATATGACATTGTTGACATAAGGTCTCGAGGATAGGTAGTAGGATGGCATCATTCAAGGTGAAGACCGTGGTGACGGTCATCGTTCGGTCTCATAGATCCATAGTTATAGGCATAACTTACAATATCATGCAAGACCTATTAACTCTAGCCACATGATGGCAGTGTGACTCCATGTAAGATTGGTGGTCAGATTCCTAAAACTTGTAAATAGCTTTTCTTAAGGGCTATAACAATAGGACTTTCGTCAAATTATTCACAAATGAGTCATACAACAATTCATGGTCCCTAGATTTTGATCTGATGAATATTTCACCTGCAGGAAAAGATTTCAAATTATTTAATACACAGAAACTGAGTTCTGGTCATAAAGTTGATAATCTCCAGAGGCTCTCTTTGAAGTCTGATTAGCACCCTGACCAAGTGGCATTCCAGGGCGGGGTGCGTTGACCCCCCCCCTCTTGGTGAGGCTTTTTAAGTGAACCAAGTGTCACAAATCAGAATAATGCAAGAGGAATGAAATCAACAACTGGGACTGGTAAGTTTCCAATCTTGACACCTTTACACCTCTCCTGGTGCCGTGATGTCTCAAAGGAAAAGTTCGTTACGACTTAGGAGGCACTCAGAGTGTAAACAAACCTCTCTCTCTGTCCATTTGTCCTTAATCTCATGAGGCTGTTTCTCTCCTACATTACTGTAGCATCCCACATACCACTGAGTTTGTGTGGCATTTTATGTATTCATTTTATATACATTCACATCTTCATGCTACCTTGTAATGATGTTTGTTTGGAAATGCTCCTGTTATATCTTAAAGTTTTAATTATTGAGTCATAAAGATGGTATTGTATATGTGTAGTAATTGGTAAATAGTGTAAAGATGAGTATCTGGGACGGATAATGCACATTTTATGAGCATGAGCATCGGATGAGTAAAACATGTCAACATCTGTGGGCATGATGAAAGAAAACCATCAGCTGTCTACACATCATTCTGTGCCAAATACTCACAGAGCTCTGCCTTCTAGCCCTAGACACTGCTGCTCTGCTCCACACACACACACACACACACACCCCTTGTCCACCGAGCTGGTTCCAGGGCTGGTTCGGAGCCAGAGCCTGACTTAGCACCTGTTCTTTGCTTTTTGACAGCCTAAGCACAGGCTCCTGGCTCTCAAAACTGGTGCCAGACAGGCACCAACTCCTTGCTGGCAAAGCATGTGAGTGGAGTGGTGAGTGTGAGCAGAAAATTTTAGGTGGAGCTGTGAGCGAATCACCATTTTGACCTGCTGCATTTCGTGTTTGGCAACAGACCAGCGAACCAAGTAACTGAACCCTGCTACAGCTGCAACCATGCTCGAATCTGTGGTTGACAATTCCGTCATGCATATGACCACTACTGATCCTGGTAAGTTTTATTTCTCAAGCACCCTGTTGTTTACCTACTATGAATTTCTTAACTAACGCTAGCTACAAATGCCCCTTATCAATGTTACAAATGTTATGCTAGCTTGCTCCAGAACATCCAGAGGAACATGCAGAGGATGGATGAGAATGCAGGCGCCCTAGTTGGACTGATGGGACGTATGGTGTCAGTGCTGGAGGGGCTGTCATGAAAATGAACACTGGAAGAAAGGCTGATTGCACCTACAATGCAAGATTGCACACTGACTGCACTGCCCACTACTTTTTGTGCCTTTTTAAAAAATTCTTAAATCATTTGTACATTTTTTGTTCATCTATTAGGTATTTTAAGTCTTTTTTTTAAGTATTTTAAGTGGTTGTTTTTTGTTTGATTTTTTACACTTTTGCACTTTGCGTTAAAACAAATTTCTAATGAGAGATGCCTGCTTTGTCTGTAATCAACAGAGAGTTTGTACAGTGTTCAATGCATAATGCTATGTATACACATACTTTGACAGAAAATCAGTAGTGCTTTTTATCCATAGATTCTTAGTTGTAGTTTTCAGGTAATGCTTGGACAGGAGGTTGAATGTTTACATGTCTGCCTGGGAGCTCCTCAATGAAATCATCCCCATGTTCCTCACAAATATTATGAAGTATACAGTAGGTCAGTGCCATTTTCTTACTCAGGCCCAGCTTGCAGTCATTTCTTTTTAGGTGGCACCTCCATCATCCTTTTAATCTCCCACATTTTCACAACCGATGCACTGCTCAGCCAAGTTGTAGGTGTGTTGTTCAGGGGTCAGTCTGCCAGTGTCTGAAAAGAGTTTCGTGAGCCACTTCTGCATGGGTAGGCTTGGTCACCGATAAGGTAATGTCTAACATCACAGCCAGAGATGGTCACTTTGTTTTGCACCAGTAACTGTCAATCACTTAAAACTTACCACAAATGTGACTGAGGAAGAACTCTTGCATCATGCT
This sequence comes from Naso thynnoides, assembly GCA_029783665.1. Lineage (NCBI taxonomy): Eukaryota > Metazoa > Chordata > Actinopteri > Acanthuriformes > Acanthuridae > Naso > Naso thynnoides. Next base: position 4,650 of record JAQLOL010014034.1, read on the forward strand.
CAAGCCCAGGAAAGCCAACACACACATCCCAGAAAAGTCCTTTGCCATCCACAACTGCTTGCAGAACAACTGAATGCCGTCCTTTGTGGTTGTAGTAGTCTCGAGGATATTCCTCTGGTGCAATTATTGGAATGTAGCTTCCATCTATTGCACCCAGACACTCTGGGACTGTCCAATGGTTATTGAATAATGTTGCCATTTCTATAACTTTGTGGCATCAGGAATTGTAACGTGTACAGGAAGAAGCACCCTGATGACAGCATGGCAAAATTCCTGGACACAGTTGAACACAGTGCTCAGGCCTACTGAAGGTCCTGTATTCACTGCCAGTAGCCAGTTTCCAGATGGCAATTGTGACCCGCTTTCAGACTGGGACACACAAGCTGTAATTTGTGTCATTTTTCGCCAGGACGTCCCTGGCCCGATTGCAGATGTATTGGAACAACTCCTGAGACAAACGGAAATTTTGCACGAACTGTTGCACACTGAAATCCGGAACAATTGTGTCCCACCAGTAGCGTGATCATGGATGTGCAACCTCCGCCTTGCATTCAGCCGTAAGACCATCTATAAAGATAAACATAGATTATTCATTTATTACGTTTAACTGTTATGTAATCGATGCAAGCATAGTCGAAGCTAAGTAGCTAAGCTATAGGCTAAGGCTAAGAAAGGCTAACACTAAGACATTCATTGTTAAGAATCAGAATGTCAAAACGTCTTTTCTCAAACATAGTCACCATTTGCAGCAATTAGAATGAAGACATGGAGACGATGAGCCCCTCCATCTTCGTTGTTGTGCTTCCGTATGGCGCAAGAGTTGCTGTGTAAATGAAGACATATACAGTGACGCACTGACGTTATACAGGGACATAATGGCATGGCCCTGACTTGGCTCGTTGCCCATGGAAAAGCAAACAGATTCCAACTAAGTACTGGCACTAGCACCAGCACCAAACTAGCACCAGGTGGAAAAGGGGTAACAGTCAACCCACTGTCACAGGCAGTGTCTCTGTCCACTGTCCACAGGGATTAACAACAGTGCGGCTCTCCTCTCTTAAGTCAGCTCAGCTGTCTGCAGAATTTACCTCGTATTTGGCGTTGTGCAGTCGGGATTCCAGGTTTCTTAACTAGCCGGGAGTGATGTTCCAGGGTCAGAGCATCAGCATGTTAATCAGCTGCTTCATTGTGCAGTTCATAAAATATTTTAGCCAAAATGATGACAGACAGTCTGCATGTCTGTTTGCAGAAAGAACAAACTTCATGTTCATTCATCGTCAAACTTCATCATCAGTGTATATGTTTCATGTAGATATCAAAACTAGAGTAAAGATCTAAGAAGTCCTCCTCAGACACACAAACTTTTTTTCCTCTTTAATTTTATTTGCTTACATATAAAGTAAAGTATTTTATTTTTAACAGTTAATATGGCTGGCCTGAGACTTTTTTCCTAGCTATAACTTGTAGAGATAAATATTATCAAACATAGTGTGATAGTAGCCTATATATAAGTTTAAGTTTATTTGCACAATCTTATAAAAGACAGCAGAGAATAGAAATAGATAAAACATTGAGGTTAGAAGCCAAAAAAGGCTTATGGACATACCACTCCTCTAAATAACATTAGCTACACTAAGCAGCAATGGAAATTGAAAATGAACAATGATGTAGAGGTGTATATTGACAACACAATTATTTTACAATGAGCTCTGAGAATTCCTAAAAGATTTTGTTGATAAAAAACGTTTTCAAATGTTTTTTGAATGATGATAATGTAGATGTTGATTGTAATGTAATGTAGGTAGACTATTCCAAAGAGATGGTCCTCTGTTTTTTAATTTTGTTGGTTATGGAAATGGGAGATGAAAGTCCTTGGAGTCTTTTGCATAATATGAAGTAATCTCTGTGGACTGCTTAAAAAAATTCTATAATGAACCCGGCAAATTTTGGGTTAGGTGTACCTATTTTTACATTAAACACGCAGGTCTAAAATATATTCACAATAAGAACTTTTAGAAGTTTGTGTTTTCTGAAGAGAAGAGCAGGAGTCACATCTTTTAAAAACTAAACTTACCATTCTCAGAAGTTTCTTTTGGATTAAATGAAATTTTATATAAATGAGTGGGACAACTGACAGCCCACACAGTATTACAATACATAATATATGGATAATTAAACTGTGTGTTAAAACTTCATATATAGGCATTAAACATGTAGTACGTGATTTTGGAGAAAAATGGTTGGTTGTTGAGTCTCACTCCCAGATAGTGAACTACTGACACTTTGTGTGTAAGTAGGTGCTGCATTTTTTAACACTATGGATATACAATGGACTGCTACATAGCCTATAGGTGTGTGACTGCAGGCAAACATACTCTCTATCTCACTGACACACACACACACCATATTATTAATTAAAACTGTGTTTTACTTTGTGTAGAAATGTGAAAAAAAGGAGATGTCCTGTGAGAAAGCTGGTTGAATATTGCCATCAGATCTCAAAAACGATGTGGTGTCACACTTACAAAGTGGAAACATTAAAATAAATAAGAAAAAAAACTTGTCCTTTAAATTCTCCTTTGATACTTGTGATCAAAAACATTAATCTGAAGTTCAATTCTGATGTTGCTGTGTAAATAATTTTTTAAATGCAGCAATTTATGATTAAGTCCCATTAATTTCAGGTGTAAACAGATCCCTTCCAGCTAAGCTCCATCCACTTCCACTCTAAACCACGCCGACTCCTAGCACGATAATTTGGTTGGTTGAACAGATACAGAAATTGCTATATTCACTCATCCCAAAATGTAACACTAACTCTCCTAGCTTTGCCATTTTTCTACGGGATTTCCCATTGTAATAATCTGTTGTTATCACTATGCTAAGCAAGGATTAGTTTTCAAAACACAGGATATGTTAACTTCCTTTGTGCAAACACGTACCTGAGAGTGTCATCTTGATGGTGACTGGACACAACGGAGCTTGAGTTGGGTTGCAATGAGATAGGATGGGTTGGGTTAGGTTTCAATTTTGGGACGAATCATCAGTAGTGCCCCTCTGGTTCTTGGGGTGTTTTGACCTTTAACACTATACACCTACACCAGAGGTGGCCAGCTACAGGTTGATCAGTCCTAAACTTGCGTCCCATGCCCAATTATTCAAGGGTGTCACCCTGTTGTTGAATGGCAGACAGCCAATGGGACTATGCATGGCAGAGGCGTCCTGTTCCCTGAGTCAAGCCTAAGCTGACTGCATACCTCCTGGCCTGCTACTTCGGGGCCCATCAGGGGTCTTTCCTCTTCATCCAGAGCCACTGGCTGCTTCTTTCTGTTGCCCCCAATAGAGCTTTAATGGCTAAACGCTGGCTCTGGCCTCTGATTCCCAGATCTCTGAGCAGTCTGGACGTAGATGTTGCCACGAAGCCTCTACATCCCACCTCCACTGGGCAGACCTCAGTGTTCCAGCCTCGATGTTGTGCTTCTGCTGCTAGCTCGGCATGGCGTAGATGTTTTTGCTCATAAGCCTCATCCACTGAGTCCTCCCAGGGTACTGTGAGCCCAATGATGTTGACTTTCCTCAGAGAAGGGGACCAGAGCACCAAGTCAGGTCTTAGGGTGGTGGTAGCAATCTCAAGAGGAAATGTGAGCTGTCGGTCATGGTCAGCCAGGATCTTCCAGTCACGGGCTAGGCGCAACTGGCCTTGCTCAGATGGTGTGGAGTCGCTTCTGGTCACATTGGTGCCCTTACGAACAAAGGCAGTTGTCCGTTGAGGGTTGGAAGCTTGTGGTGGTACGGAGTTGGTGGCAGTTCGTATGTCCTCCAGGGTAGATGCGAGGACCTTTAAGACCTGGTTGTGACGCCAAGTGTACCACCCTTGGGTGAGACTGGTTTACACTCAGTGAGAATGTGCTTGAGGGAGGCTGGCATGGAACAAAGGGCAAATGAGGGATCTTCACCAAACCACTGTCGAAGGTTAACTGGCGTTGGAAGGACGTCATATGTAGCTCTGATGGTAAAGCTTGGCTGTCTCACTTCCATTGCCCACACATCCTTCCAGCTGATCTTCCTCCTCTCCCATCACGTCCACTGTCCCTGTTTGCCAAGGGAGACTGCCTTGGCCCACCTTGCAGCCTCCTCCTTGTGGCACACTTCCTCCACTACCATTTTCCTCTGGTGCTGTGGCCTTACTCCAAGCAGGGTGGGTAGATGTTAGCCCAAGGCCTCCTCTTCCGTGCTGAACATGTCCCACTATGTCAGCATGTTTGAGGGCAGCTTTTGCCTCCTCCACTGCTTTGGCCGGTGTCCACTTGCACCCAGTTGCCAAGGTCGGCGCGTTGGTGCTCAATGCTAAGTCTTGGGATTTGCTCAGTGTCAGTTGTTTTTGCACACTTGAACTCCTCCATGAGACTGGCGAGGGGCAGCTTGAGGACTCCATCTCTGTAGAGGCCTATGGTGGTAAGGCATCGCGGAACTCCAAGCCACTTCTTGCTGTAGCCTGTGACTCCTCTTTCCATCTTCTCCACTGTTGAGATTGGGACCTCATAAACTGCAAGGGGCCACAACACCCGGGGTAGGAGTCCAAACTGCAGGCACGAGGTCTTTAGCTTTCCAGGCAGCTGGGTGTTGTCAATGGCCTGCAGGCCACTGCTGATGTCCTTGCGCAGTTTCTGCACCTGGTCTTTGTCCTTCAGGCTTGCATCATACCACCTTCCAAGGCTTTTGACAGGCTGTTCAGACACTGTTGGGATGAAGAGTGAAGAATTTCAAGTCAGCAAGCACTCCTTTCACAATTGAGATGCTGCGTGACTTTGATGGTTTTATCTTCATACGAGCCCAACTGAAGTTGTCCTCCAGTTTTCCGAGCAGCCTCCTGGTGCATGGGATGGTGGTGGTCAGGGTGGTGATGTCGTCAATGTAGGCTCTAAGTGGAGGGAGCCACAGACCAGAGTTAGTTCGTTGTCCGCCTACCACCCATTTTGAGGCTCGGATAATGACCTCCATAGCCATGTTAAAGGCCAGAGGTGAAATGGTGCATCCTGCCATGATGCCTATTTCCAGGCTCTGCCAAGCGGTGGTAAATTCTGAGGTGGTGAAGCAGAACTGCAAATCCTGGAAGTATGATTTGACCAGGGCTGTGATGGAGTCTGGTATGTGAAAGAAGCTAAAGGCAGACCACAGGAGTTTGTGGGGGACTGAGCCAAAAGCATTGGCAAGATCCAGGAAGACTGCATGGAGGTGCCTTTTCTCCACCTTTGCCGTTTGGATCTGGTGCCAAATTATGCTGGAATGTTCCAAGCACTCGTAGAACCATGATATTCCTGCCTTCTGTACAGATGTGTCAATGTATTTGTTTCTTTGCAGATACTCAACCAACCTCTGTGCAATGATGCTGAAGAAGATTTTACCCTCCACATTTAACAGGGTATGGTCTTCTTCTGCCATGCTGTTCTCATAAGCCTCCAGAGGAACCTCAGGACATCTGGTGCGTTCTTAAACACCTTATAGGGGACTCCATTTGGCCGTGGGGCTGACGCTGTTCTTGCCCGATGTACTGTTTTTTCCATCTCTTTTCATGTTGGAAGGCCGATCGGAATGTGGTGTTCTGAGGGGTCAATTGGTTGGATGTCTGATGGAATGGTCAGATGTTCATGTCACTGTGGGTCAGAGTGTGTTGTTTTCAGGTGTTCCTCTAGGTCTGCCTTTCCTGTTTTCAGAGCTCCACATTTTTTCTTTGTGAAGAGACTTTTCAGAAATTTGAAGGGATCTTTATAGAAACATGTTCTGGTTGGTTCCTTCTTCCTTCTGCGTTTCCATAAGTTCTCTGCTCTGCGAAGGGATGCCAGTCGGATTTTAATGTCAACCTGAAGTGCATTAATGCCTTCCTTTTCCGCTCCAGAGGCTTTTTTTCACAGCTTCCTAAATTGTCTCCTTTCTAGGATGAGGCATTTGATCTCCTGTTGTCTCCTGGAAACCGGTGTGGTTAGAACCTTTCTCCCACCTTTCGCCTCTTTCACTCCAAAGCGTTCTGATCCATATTGGTAAATGATGTCTCCCATTCTCTCCAACTTCTTTTCCATTGCGGTTGAAGTTGCTTGAGGGTCAGTGCCAGATCAGAATTGATGGTTTCCCAGACCTTCTTGTCCATGGCATCGGGCCACTTTACATGCAGTCTGTGCCCTGCTAGTCTCCTCCCGACTGCAGGTCTGGGAGGATGGAGGGATTCACTCTCTGTTGTTGTCACCTCTGTGTTTGCATCCTCCTTGACAGTGGTACTGATGTACTGCAAACTATGGTTTGCGTCCAGTTTCTGTACTTCACTTGACTGACTTGACTCCTTTCGCAGAAAGTAGTCAATGCGAGGCCTCTGTCTCTCTTCTCTCAAACACCTTTTCCTTCCCTGGTAAATCCTTAACCCCAAATATGATGTGACCTTCATCCAACCACAGGGACATATGTGCAGTTTGTGGCCCTCTGTTGTGGCTGTGGTTGCTGCAACTGCTGTGTCACTCTCTTGCACTGGGCTGTGCTGTACTCGTCATTTCCAGTCCAGGGTCTGTTACCATAATGTCAGCTGATGATTCTTCTTCCGCCCTCGCTCTCGCAGACTTTGGGGGTGTTCCCTTTTTTGTCTGCTTTTCATAGCAACGGTGGGTGCTTCCAACATGCTGGAAGGCATGGGAAACTACGGATGTGGGTAGCTAGCCCATGGCTGTCCCAGTGGGGTCTGTTCCCTCCTGCCAGCTGTCTCTCCATGCTGTCACAAGGACTTTCCCCTGTCGTCAGCTGATCTTTCCCAGCAGTCACCGGACAAGGCCAGATAGTCAGTTTTCAAAACACAAGATACAATTAAGTTAGGCCTACTGTCCTGTCAATCAGTTTAGTTGTGAAACCACTTAATTTAAGTAAAAATTGTGTATTCCAACGTAAGTAATCAGTTAACATTTTATCAGTTAGATGTAGTTTAAATGTAGTTTAAAATAATTGTTCTCTACTGCTGGGGGAAAACCTCCGTTAGGATAATGTTAAATTTAATGAAGCAGAGCTTACCAGTAAACATCTAAATTACTCCTTCTAGAAGATCAATTGTGATTTGTCATGGACAACATTGACTCATTTTGTCTGTATATTCCTTTGAAATGGAGTAAGTTTAGTAAGTAAGTTTGGTAAACTTCACTTCTGATTTTCCAAATTCAAAGTATTTGGAGCTTGAATGTAGAACAGGAATTAGAGTTTCCCTCTGAATGTAATTGGCTGGTTTACATTCGTGTAACAGCATTATCATTTCCATGGACTTGGAACACAGCTCAACAGGTTTGGATACTAAAGGTATCAAACACTCAAATGCTAATGATGTTTGGGAGTGTAAGAAAGGGCTGAGATCGTTTCAGTTTATGGATTTGGGTGACAGGACTAAAGAGTTTCATGATAGAGAAACAGTTATGCTCAAATCTGTCTTGGAATGCTGACCACAATGCTAACCAATAAACGAGGAAAAATTCAAATTCCAAGCTGAAGTCACGAAGTCATAGATTGGTGACCCCGATTATTATTATTATTATTATTATTATTATTATCGGGGTCAAAGCTGTACACCTATTGTTATTGTTGGGATTTTTAAAAATTATTATTGTCTGATAAAAGTATATGGATCTCCTCAACACTCTGGCGAAAAATGACACAATTTGGCAGATCTGTCCTTCAACTCAGCCACTACTCAGGTTGCGAAAATCATGCCAATTGGCCTTAAGGGGGCACTGTTTCCGGTTAACACTGTATCATCAGTTTTGGCCTACAGCTACGAAATTTGGTGGACACATGTAGTGTGCCATGACCTAAATTTTTCTTTCAGATTTGGGGGAGCTGCCACATCTCCCTCAGTCTCTCATAAAGAATTTAATGCGATGGCTTCGCTAATGACTCGCTACTTTGGGGTGGGGCGTTACTCTGGTGCCTTACTTCAGGACAAAGTGATGAAAACATGTTTCTCAAATCACAGCAGCAATTTTTTTTGTATAGGTAAACAAAAGCACATAACAGTTATTAATTACTAACATATAAACTGACTTTTTTCTAGGGAGTGGTTAAGAATATTTACCAGACTTTCTGCTCCGTTGCAACTTCTACAACTGTCAAAAACAGTCTGCTGTAAACTCGGAAATACAGTGCAGGGGTACAACATGTGGAAAACACCTCTAACACAGATGCTTGTTGTCAACTATCTGAGAGACATTTGACCACTGTGACGAGGACGGAGTGAAACCCAGAAACAAGACACCTAAAGTGAAAACCCCTTTGCACATCGGGTGACACAATTGTTTTGCACTGCCCCAGACACTGTAAAGGAATAAAATGGAAACTACTTATAAAACTACTTTTTTTTTTACATTTACTTGTGTAGGTTTCTCAAGTAGTAATTTTCAATTTTCACTTTAACTTGTGTTATTTATGTGGACAATTGCTTGACAGACTTTTTAGTACTTACCTAGCACTGTACTGGCTGTACACACACACACACACACACAAATATAAGTATATACAGTGTGTGTGTGTG
>JAQLOL010014035.1:0-13198 GCA_029783665.1 Naso thynnoides
TCTAAAACAATAACACACACACACACACACACACACGGATATGATGACTCTTTCCTTGTCCGCAGGTTGTAACTTTACTCAAACCTCTTGTTAAAAAGCCAAACACCTACATTTATCCAACCTCCTTCTCTTTGTGAAGCCTCGTTTCCATCGAGAGTTTCTACAGTTTCTACTGTCAGAAGTTCGAGATAAACCAGGACAAACTTCTCCTGCGTTTCCTCATGTGAAAACAGAGGCTGCGTGTTGTTCACGGGCAGAGATTTGGATTACTTTGATTTCATTACTTCTTTTTTATTGCTGAAGTGGTAAACAAATTCCTCACATTTGGAGTCGGCTTGATAAAAACAGGGTTTGTTTTTTGACTGTGACTGTTGTCAGGTTTCGATTATAACAAGTGTGCTTGTCCTGCTTGTATCATTGCTGCGCTGTAGTCAGCTGTTTGGAAAAGTTGATATATATTCTCTCAGTTTTCTTTCTGCTATGCAACAGTGCCTTTTTATTTTTTTTTTATTTCTTTCTGTCTCCAGGGAGCTGTCGGATTGGCAGAAGCCTTTTCTGGTTTTGGTGGTGTATGAAAAAAAACGTCTACATAATTCCTAAAAAAAAGTCCTACATATTTCGCAGCCACTGCAGCAGCAAGACAGCACTTACCCCCAGTTTGCTCTGCATATTCCCATGTATAATTATATACCATCTATATACCATAAACAGTAAAAAACAAGAATGAAATGCTGCAACCGCAACGGAGGAAAATCTGTGCTGACAGGACAGAAGATCTTACAAGTTCCAAAGTGTGGCGTTTGTTTTAAGTAGGCTGAGAGACATGCAGGATAAGATTCACTCAACTTTAAAAAGGCCTAAACAAGAGAGTTTGATTAATTATCTACATGTGGTTTAAATTCACCTACAATATGAAGGTCAAAATGTGTGGATGATTCACAGCAGAGGTGGGACAATGTCCAAGTCCAAAGTCCTCAGCTTTCAGTCATCAGCACTCGTCTAATCTACTAAATCTACACAAACGGTGAATGCCTTTAAACGATTTTATTTACTTCTTAGAATAACTACAAGTCAAGAAGACAACGTAACCCACGTCCTCATGGTTTGTTCTTTAACTTGACTGGATGTTGTTGGAGGCTTCAGACTAAATAGATTCTTGGGGGAAAAGTGTCGACTTGCTGGGGATGAAAAGCGTCAACGTGAGCTGATTCAGGAAATGAAGGAAAATATGTTGATTCATGGCAAACGTTTCAAAAAAACAAACATTTACATCTCAAGTATTTCAGTCAAAAGGCTCAAGTCCTCATGAGAGTGTTTAAGTCCAAATCGACTTTTATGATATTGTCGAGTCTGAAGTCATCAGATTTGTGACCCGAGTCGGACTCGAGTCCAAGTCATGTGACTCGAGTCAATTTTGTGTTAAAATAACACAAAATTGGCTGTAAAAAAATTTATTTTTCATCCAGTCAACACAAAACTTGAGACAAATGTTAAGAGGTAGCTTTTGAACATATATGATAAAACACACAGCATTTCACCTGTAGGGGGCGCCAAAAAAGCAAAGCGTTTATAACTCGTAAATGGACGCATCAATTCAAATGAAATTCGGTTCACACAATCTTAAGTCAACATTCAGTCTATGCATAAAATTTCGTAATGATTGATTAAAGTGTGCGTGAGCTTATACACGTCACAGTCCAAACTTCACAGAAATCATGAAAAAATAACCCGTTCATCCTACAGAGCTCAAGTTTTCTCAGCACGTCCTCTGGATGGGGACAAAACTTTGCTGCGCTGCCACTTGTGGTCTATTGAAATTCTGTCACTCGATATTTTCCAAAATATGCATAATCAATCCATTTTTTAAATGAGTGGTATGACTTATAAGTCAGTGTTTGAGCCAAACCTGGGTAACAAGACAAGTTAAATATTCATCCTAAATCTCACCAACATTTTAACTGTCGTCAGCACTTGAAGCACACGTGAACGTCTGCTGCGGTGTCATGGTGAGCACACGGGGTTGCAGTCCAGATGGTCATTGCTTCAACTGCACTTCAAGAGTCATAATCTGTTTATGATTTTACCAAAGACATTGGAAGCTTCCTCCCGGCACATAAGGGAAGCAAATGATTGCGGCGGTGCAAACAGTTGCCATTATGTTAGATATTTCAATTAACAAAGTTTTGAATCTGTTGGGACCTGAGATGGCAAACTGCTCGTGTTGTCATCTAAAAGTTCAGTACGAGCACAGATCCTCCAAAAAACATCTCAGCCTTTGAATCTCACTTTCAAGGTACCAAAATGCTGACACCTCAATTTTGAAAGGTCTAAGGCTTGGAGGAGCTTTTGCCGCCGTCTCAAATAGTCCTGATGGGACCTGCAGTGGTGACCTACTAAGGCTGGGACCTGCTGATGTCACCACGCCTCACATTCTCCAGTGCCCAGTCTTACAAATACTAATAGCACCACTGAGGGTCCTTAAGGCCCAGATACTGCCTGGACCCTGATGACTGCTGCTTGCAGCTATGTTTGTGACTTGAGTCTGACTCAAGTCCAAGTCATGAGATTCGAGTCCACACCTCTGATTCAAAGTATTTCAGTAAAGATCAGGACAAGTGCCGTTCATAGGCGGGGACACACAGATTTTTTTTTCTCCTCCATGGGTTCTTCGATCTGAAACATCAGACTGGCACTGAGAACTGCCACGGGCAGAAACAGGAGGAGGCTTTTTTTGTCTCACCGGATTATTAGACCAGTGAGAAGGAGAAATGCAGAGGAGGAAAATGATTAAAGCTCGTGCCGTACTCTTTCCATGTTCAGATGATTGATTTAACGGTGCTCCGTGAGATGTTGAAAGCTTGGAATATGTTTTTATAACCTCGCCCTCCTTACACTTCTCCACAACTTCATCCCTGACCTGTGTGATGAGCTCCCTGGTCTTAATGATGCTGTTAGTTGGGTAACGTCTCTACACACCTCACAGAACAGGTGTATTAATACTGAGACTGAAGTGCACACAGGTGGACTCTGTTCACTATTTATACGACTCCTGAAGGCAATTGGTTGCACTGGATGTTAGTAATGGTTTCACAGTAAAGGGGGGAGAATACACACACACACGCACTCAGATTTTTATTTGTAAATAATTCTGGAACCACGTAATATTTTCTCCCCACTTCAAAATGATGCAATATGTTGTGTTGGTCCATTACATAAAATCCCAATAAAATAGATTTAAATTTGTGGCTCAAGGGGGGTGAATACTTATGCAAGGCACTGTACATTCATCCATTTTACTTTGATTCCATAAAACAGGCCGGGGGCTGTAACAAGTCTGTCTGATGTGGATTTAAATAAAGTCCAATTACAGCTGAAAGTGCGCACTGCCAAATCTAAATATTTCATTTCAAATCTGATCTGCTGGGATTCTGGAAAATGTTTCAAACAAACAGAGGGGAGTGGAAGCAGGCACGACAGTGAGGAGCCACGTGACAAACAGTCTTACACGTCCAACACATGTTGAGCCTGCAGTCAGTGCAACAGGAAATGATGTGTGTATAATCAAGTGTGTATGCTGTCTACCTGTCTGGTAGTAGGAATCTGCCACACTGGGTTGTGGCTGAGCAGCAGCAACAGCGGCCGTAGCAGTGGGTTGTTGGTAGTACTGCTTACTGTCATAGGCGACAGCAGGCGCCGTGGATCGCACGTACGAGTACGAGTCCTGCAAAGAAACCGAAAACACAGCTGAAGGCTTGAAGGTTCGATCAGTACTGAACAACCACGACAGGAGCGTCGCACAGCTCTTTGAATGAAGCTGCAGTTATTTTTCTACACCGTTTCTAACCAACAAACAACATTCTCAATAAACAACAACTACAGTGACAACTCTCAGAACTGTATTTCTGTTGTATCCACAAGAACTTTCTGCTGTAAAAATTTACATGTGTTGAATTTCTGACAGAATATCTGCAGTGTGGTCTAATTTACTTTAAATAACACTGGACATGGAGCATTCCGTTAACGTGCAGCAAAAGAGTCAATGAGAGCAAAAAATTACAGATCAGTGTTCAAACTCTTGGTGCTCTTCAGCACTCACACATAAATATGAACATTTCTAATTTTTGGATCCACACCAAGGAGAATTTTTGAGTGAACACAATTGTTAAACTGTTGTTTACACGGATATATAACTTGATTTTGCCAAAAAACAAACAAACAAAGGACTGAACAAGACTTATACTGGACAAACATTATTGCTGTAATTATTTTCCCAACATTGGTGGGTCTGCGTCCACTTAAGTTAGCTCCATTCACAGTTCCAACTTTCCAAATCCACCCCAGTCTGTTCACTTCAACAAAAGGAGCTCAAAGCTTCCTCACATGAGGAACCAACCAGAGTGGGGGGGAGGAGGAGGAGGAGGAGGAGGAGGCAGAGCAAGAAAAATGAACGGATGTTTCCGACTCTTAAAATGACATTACACATTTTTCTACCATGATCATCACACTTCAGGTTTGAAGTCAACGCTGCACTGTTTTCATGAACTCTTTCACTTTTCCACAGGTTACATCCTGCTGTTGGACTTCTGTTATGTGAGACAGACGCACAACTGCGGTCACAGACGTCACCGCGTTTCTCCTCGTTTAGACCGACGAATCTTACCAGCGTACTCTGAGGTCTAATTACATACCTGCAGAATAAGTTGGGGTTGGCAGAGCTAATATTTTGTTCATTATGTGTCAATTCTTGCCCAAGGTTTTCATAATACTGTAATTACTCATCACAACACATCTTCTCTGGCTACGTCCACGTTGCTTAAATCAAAGACGCAGCAGTACTGCTTTGTTCGAGCCTCGTGTCCTCACTAACGTGGCGTCTTAGTGGGTGAAAGACGGAGCAGCTTGAAGATGACAAACAAAGGGGTTTGTAGACGCCTGCACGGACGCCCTTTGTGATTGGTCACGCCGCAGTCATGTGACTACTCTGTGGAAGAAAACAAACATGTATGTCATATGTATGCGCCCGTGGACGTTTTCACAAAGCTGACCTGCACGTTGGATTAATGTTAAGTAACGAGGGAAGACTCCAGAAATCCACTGACTGGTTTTTATCCTGACAAGTTGTTTCTGTCGGTCGGACAGTTTGTGAGGCTGTCATCATCTTCCTGGAGCAGATCAACGTCACATCAAAACACGGCGCACAGAGCCCGAAGTGACGAGTTTGTCATCGGTGAGTGATGTCACAACGCGAGAGTTACTGACTGCACACACATCCAAGTAAAACAACCGCGTGTTTATTTCCACAGACTAGATGACAGAAGTGGGAAACATTCTTTAAATGAGCAGGCGTTCCGTGGCGTTGAGTGGTCATGTGATGTGTGTACTTTGGCCGGAGAGTAGAGCTGCTACGGAGCTCACACCGCACGTATGGACGAGGAGCGTCTTCGATTTAAGACCCTGTCATAACTTTGAGATGCAGCCTTAAAGATCAGAACGACCATCTCGCCCTGCGACCACAAGTCCTCGTGGTTGTCCACAGATTACGGAGGCACGGGATCTCGCCCCCACACCAATACCAGAAATAAAAATCAGTGCAAAGTATGATCAACATGACAAAAACAAGTTGTTCAGTATCTCTGTAACGGAAACACTCGCCGTGTACCTGGTAGTTCTGTGAGGTGACCGGTGGCGGTGGCGGAGGGACCTCGGGCTGGCGCTGAGGGTAGCCGTAGTCGGTGGCAGCGTGGGTTGGTTGGTATCCTCCATAAGCTGCAGCCGTTGCAGCTGCCACGGCAACAGGTGCCGGCCTGGCGACGGCAACAGTGGCCGCAGTGGGAGCATAGGCTGCAGCTACAGTGTGCGCCGCTACAGGGGCTTGATGAACTGTGTAGCTGGCCACGGTGGTGGGATGCGTGTATGCGACCCCGGCAGCTGGCTGCTGACTGAGGACACAAAGAAGAGACAGTAAAGGTTACCTGGCCAGTCACAACCTGGAGTCCTTCCTGTTGTTACTGCTCGTGTCAGAGCAGGAACGCACTCAAGCCCCGTGTGACAGTATCTGTGCTCATGACTGCATTTCAGTAATCATCAACCACGGCCAAAAAGTTGTCAGCTGACTCCTGGTTAAAGCTGGGGTAGGCAGTTTGTTTTTGGTGTCATCGGGCTAACATCCCATAATAACCTTCCAGCATTTTGTGAGTCAGCTGGTCTGAAAGAGCTCTAGACTTCTGCTCCTGTCTTGGCTCTGGATTCAGACTGTGACGGGACTTTTCAGCCAATCACGGTTCATTTCAAAGAGCGTGTGTTTGTACTGGCGGCTCTACGCTGTGCTTTTTTAGCAACAGGTGACTTCTCTAAGAGCTGATAGGCTGTTGAAACACGTCACATGCCTCACGTTCTCAAAGTGGCCTCTGGCAACAATATCATCTTCAAAAAAAGTACCTCAACATCACAAATAACTACCTCTGCCTCCTCTACTGAGCTTGATGAGCCCACTGCAAACGAAGTGCCTCCACCCTCGACATCTTGTTCCAAAAAAAGTGAACTTTCCTAAAGCAGTGGCTCACCACTTATAAATGGCTTCGCTTTTCTGATGACCATCAATAGTTTTCTTTTTTTTCTTAGGTGGCATTTTTGCATCCTACCTTTCCACATGAAAAAAAATGGGATCTGCACATACAGGATGTATGCGCAGACGCTGTCTGAGCATAACAAAATGGCAACCGCCCTACAAAGTATTTTTCATTGCTACGCAGCCACCACCGGAATATTGTTTTATTTATTTCATTACAGGACGTCCCCTAGACGATAAAACATCATCGACATGAGTGAACACAGCATAGAGAGTGGAAACGTGAGTTTAATTACTACTTAGAAGTTCGTATCTTTAACTGTTGAAATGAAATCTGCGGTAACTGGCTAGTTGTTGTTGTAGCGGCTAAACTAGCATGTCATGATGCTGTATTCACGGGATTAATGTCTGCACTGAGTTAATGTGCAGAGGCTGAGATGGTGCTTGTCAGGTCCGCTGACGACAGGGTTTCTTTTGCTAGTTACTGTGATTTTAAACACAAGTTGTTGTTGACAATGTAACGTTTTTCATGGAAAAAATAATGTGCGTCCCTGGGACACATGGACAGTGAATTAACTGCGTCCTTTCAGATTTTGTACCTAGCAACATCGTGTGTATGATATTAATTAAAAGAAAAAAAAAGACTAGATCGGAACGCTGGATTGGCGTCATTCATCAGATATCCGATCCAGCTAATTAGTCAATATCGGAGCCGATATCTGATCCGAATATCGGATCCGAATATCGGATTGGTGCTCCCTAGTACTCAAGGTCTCTTTTCTGGTGTTGGAGGTGGCATGCAGGTGTCACCAGTACGTTGCTGCTGGGGTGATCATCCATGCTTGTGTTTTTAGCTCTGACAGGTGTAATAGAGGGAGCTATTAGTATTATGCCTAGGCAGCTATGCCGATAAACTAACAATGCAGAAACAGTATATAGCCTACTTAACATTAAGATAATTTTAACTTCATTTCACTTCCACTTTAATTTTATTTATACTGTTTACTGTATTACTGTATGCTGCTAAATCAAACTACCAAGACAACTAGTGTTTTCATTAACACTTTAAAAAGCTAAAAAAGCTTTAACAGGATGTCCCACTTCATTGTGCACTGCTCGCACTTCATGTTCGTCTGTCAGCAGCTTTAGACTATTAAGCTTCGGGTGCAAAAACATGGCCCGTTTGTGCAGGAGGTGTATCTTGTACTTTTGAAGCAGGATGCAGAATGTCAGGTTGTCAGTAGAGGATGGCTGCAGGTGGCGTTTGAGGCGATCATACCACACAACCCTGGGGTGAAGAGTGGGAGTTCTGAATGCTTCCAGTCCCTTTGTAGCCTCCTTGAATCTCTGAAGAAACTTCACCATTGCATCCAAAGTTTCTTCGTCCAAGTCGTTGAGATGACCCTCCTCTCCCCTTTCTGACAGTAGTGCACAAACATCCTCGTATCGACAGCTGATGGACTCAAGCATGGTGTGGATTGAGTTCCAGTGTATTTCCACCGAGGCTGTCAGTGTTTTTTTTTAAGGCGAGCCTTAAGATTTGTTTGCTTGAAGTAGGTCACAAGTGACTTCGACCCAGTGACAAGCACAGACACTTCTTCTCCAAAGGCATCTTCCTCGCTAGGTTTGCCGATCGCGCTGTACAGTACTGTATTTATCACATGTGCAGCACAGTTCAGTCTTGTGACAGTGCGAAGAGCTACCACTATGTTCGATTGGAGAAGAAGTCCTTGATGTTGTATCTCCACAGGGCTTGAATGATAGATAGAAAGTAGAAAGCACTCGTTCGACTAGCTCCCACTTGCCATTGATGTAGTGTATGGTGTGACAAAGATAGGCTTTTTTTCTTTAATCGTCAGTCCACATGTCTAAAGTGACTGCTCCATTGTGCGTACTCAACTGTTCTCTCAGCTCAGGAATTATGCTTTGTCCTCTGCTTGTTTGGTCACTCTGCGGGATATAGTTGATGGATCTGGTAACAACTGTGTTGCGTTGACACAGCCAGCCCTTGCACCAGTGTTGATAAAGCCCCGTTGCTGATCTCACAAGTCCATCACCTGCCCTGCAAGTTAATTTTTTAACCCAGATCTGCACTTGCAGAAAAAATTACGTCAAAATTCCACCTGCCCCTTAAAACTTTTTATCAAGGTTCCACTACTTCGCCTTTTACTGACCAAAATCAGAAGTACTTCTAAATGGGGATTTACTTTCTCTTTGGTCAAGTCTGATTCTAAACTGTCATCCTCTGCCATCAGTGTTACCACATTGAATGTCTGTTTTTATGCCTCCATGCCAGTAATAGCCAGGGCCAGAGGCATTATGTTTTCAAGTTGTCCGTCCTTCCATACATACATACGTACATCTGGATTTCTTGTCAACACAATATCTCAAGAATGCTCTGATGGATTTTTTGCAAATTTTGCACAAATGTTCACTGTGACTCAAGGATGAACTGCTTAGATTTTGGGGGTCATAGGTCAAATGTCAAGGTCACAGCAGATTCATGTTCATATCATGCTCATGAACGCAATATCTCAAGAACGCTGTGAGGGATTTTCTTAAAACTTTGAACAAGGGTTCACTGTGACTCACCGATGAAGTGATTAGATTTTGGTAGTCATAGGTCAAAGGTCAAGGTCACTGTGATGTCATGTTTGTCTAGCCCATGTTTGAGAACATATCAGAAACGCCTTGAGACAGGTTCTTCATATTTGGTATGAAGGTCCACTTGGACTCAAGGAAGACCTGATTAGATTTTGGAGGTCAAAGATCACTCGGACCTCCTGTTTTGTGAATGCAATATCTCAAGAATGCCTTGAGGAAATTTCTTCAGATTTGGTACAAAGGTCCACTTGGACTTGAGGATGACCTATATTACAGCAGTCTTCACCACCTCCATTTGACCATTTGCCTCCTGTATTTCATTACCAGCACTACCAAATCCCACAACTTCCTTTGGCTTATACTATAGCTCTTCAGTCCTATTTTTGTTACAAACAAGGCACCTACACCACAAAACAGCCAATACTACCACAAAAACCAGCCACCCTTTCTTCCAGACCACACTGTACTGACTGTCCACCAATTGCAGGTTGCGCAGATGCATATAACTACCAGGCAGTAGTTCTAGTTTTAGCGTGTTTTTCTCCTGTGCAGTAAAGTACACTCTCTCTACCTGGCACAGCAACGGCAAGGCAGAGTAACAGAATTGTAATCTCGCTAGCTGAGCTGCAGTGCTACAGTACAGGAAGCCATGTGATAACTCGCACGGGAGACTTTTCAATTTTATGTATTAATCAAAAATGTTTTAAGTACTTAAATATCTTAAATAAATACTTTAAATATATCTTTCATAATATATTAATAATATGTTTAGTTTTTTAAATTATTTATTAAATTTATGCAGTGCTCATGAAATAAAGTTAAGGTGAAATAAAAGAACAGAAATCTCACTGTGGTTATGTTTAGAAAATGACATCACAGAGACCTCATATTGTTCCTAATGTTAAATAAAGGAGTTTTACATTTTGCCACTATTTACTATATGAAGCTAAATAACTGACAGTAGCATTTTTGCTCCTTTGAGCAGGAGCTGCAGGACCTGCAGAAAGACCCCCCAGCACAGTGCTCTGCTGGACCAGTGGGGGATGACTGTGAGTGCACACATGTGCGCACGCGCACACACACACACACACACACACACACACACACACACACACACACACACACACACACACACACTTCACGACACAATTCCTCACCTTTGTGTGTTTGAAATTTGCTGCTTCCTAATTAGGGATGAGCTGATCCGATCTTCAGTATCAGTATCGGTCGGATATTGTCCAAAATTGCTGAATCAGATATCAGAGAGGGGAAAATGTATAATCCGATCCGATTTATGAGCCTAAATTGTACCATAAATGCTTAATTAAACTATGTGTGACATGCCGCAAAGAGAGATGTCAGCACAATACAGACTAGTGGCATGTGTCATGTGACTAAATTAAAAAGCAAGGTTAAGCAAAGTTAATTAATAATAGCTTAATTAATTAATTAATTAATTAATTAATTAACAAATTGCTTTGTTGTTTGAGAGCGGGGGAAAGGCTGTGTCAGATTGATAGCGGTGTCGTTGATATGCTTAATGTTGTCTTGTTGTATTGTACAAGGAAAACTGATATCAAGCCATCCCTATTCCTAATACCTGTAGGATGCCTTATGGTTAATAGGTAGGAATGGGGTGGCTTACATTATTTGCAGGTCGGTGGTTTAATCCCTGACTCCACCAGTCTACATGTCTGAGTGTCCTTGGGCAAGTTTCAATAGCTGTTTCACTGATGTGTAAATGTGTGTGTATGTTAGTTTCTAACAAGGAGGTTGGCACTTTGTGCAGAGGTCACTTATTGCCAGTAGTTTGTGAATGCATGTGTGTGAATAAGTGAATGCTGTCTTGTTTGGCTGTCAAGTGCTCTTGGTACTTTAAAGACTAGTCAAGCTCTTTATAAATGCAGTTCATTTGCACAAATGTGGCAGAATCTTCCTTATCAAAGTAAATAACAAAAATAAAAAAAACCTTCCACCTTGAGTGCAGTTCTTATTAGAAATGTTACCCATTATCCTTGTCATTGTTGGAAATTTTTCCACACAAATGCTACTCATTAATATAAAATGTAATATATAGTCTTAGTCAAGTAAAATACTTAATAAACCTTTTATGTAATCCAGGCACAGACTGTGACTGAAGACAGGAGAAACTGTTGTTATTCGTCATTGATCAGCCAGTTTTCAGTCATAAGACTAGCTTCACCTGTACCTCACACTGGTACACATGAAACATGTTGTAAGTGATGGTTGGTGGTTAATGTACATTGTGTTTGTGATATGTACAGCTGATTTTTCCTGTGTCTCTTTCTCTCTTCATTGTGTCCAGTGTTTCATTGGCAGGCGACCATAATGGGTCCGGTGAGTATCACACCACTGTTTAAGCCATCGGTCCTCTCACAGACACCTTTTGCTTGTGTTACATTAGAAATGGTGCTACAGTAACTGGGGGTGTTTTGATTGTTTACAGTTATTTTACATTTGTAACATGTATAGACTAGAGTTGTTTTTTGTTTGTAGTTTGTTTGTTTATTTTTTTAGTTTTCCAATTGAAGTGTTTATGGTATTTTGGAAATGCAAAAAACACCACGGTAGAGCCCTATGCAAATAGATATTGATGTTAGTGGTGGGTGATTGGATGAATATAAATCCATTGCCTGTTGTTTTGTTGGAGCCGATATTTTGGTCTATTTTTGACATTTTGTTTTTATACATTAACGTTCCACCTCCTTGACAATTTCCCTCACTAAATAATTAACCTGTAAGCGCCAAAAATAGGAAGGGACAGAGTCTGTGATTTCCTAACTGTGATAAATAAGGAGTTGAGGAGGAGCAGAACTGACCAGCTTAAAGAAATGCATGTAGACTGCCTGTGGAGCGAGGCTCTGTTTGCAGGTTGACGAGCAGTGCAGCTCTGTCTCTCATGCTGAAGAGCTGAGAATAATAATAATAACATGATGATTAAACGTAAATAATTATACTGGAGTCCAGAAACTATTTTTCCTTTCTATATTTTTAAGGCACAATTCCACTTGATGCCTGCGCACTGAGGAGTGCGGGGATAAAAATATATCACCCTGCCCTAATCCACAAGTCTTTAAACTAAACAGACTACACTAAATCACCATTGTCACTGACAATAGAATCATGCATTCATCATGAAACACTGAGTTTCATCATTTGGGATGTTTTGTCAGGACTTTACTGCAGCCTCGTTCAGTTTCTGCTTGTTTATGGGTCTCTGTCTTCAGTTTTGTCCTATGTAAGTGAAAAGCTTATTCAGTTGGGTTAAGATCAAGTGACTGACTTGGCCATTAAAGAATATTCCATTTCTTTGCCTTGTGAAGCTCTTGGTTTGCTCTCACAGTATCTTTTGGGTACTTGTCCATCTGTCCTGAGAAGGGCCACACTATCAGTTCAGCAGCATTTGGCTGAATATTAACAGATCAAATAGCCTTACTCTTGTCAGAATTCATTCTACTATTTCTATCAGCAGTCACATCATCAATAAACACCAGTGATCCAGTTCCATAGGCAGCCCCATGCCACACCATGTCTAGTCATGTGAGTCAGTGGTATTCCAGCCTCCTCCAGAGTATTCTTGACTTGGGTAGATGTGAAGGGTTTTTCTTCATCAAGGAAAGAATTCAGTGATCATCCATTTTTGAAGTTTTCCTCATCTTCTTTTGGTGTTGGAGATCTCACCAGTGCATTTGTTCTTTTTAAGAATGTACCTTTTTTTAATTGGTCACTCCTAAAATTACTGCCATCTGTCTGATAGATTTGTTTTGTTTTTGTAGCCTAATGATGGCCTCTGTCAAGTTCATTTACATCTTTTTAAAGCAATGCTGAGGGTTCCATGAACTGGCTACCACATATAAATTAAAAATTTGGAATCAATTTTTGATATTTTATTTACTTTGTCATCGAATAACAGGTAATGTGATAATTTTGTAGCCAGGCTAGCGCCCACTGGTGGTCCGCTTAATTATCTTAAGCTACCACACAGTCAGGGAACTCTCAATACAC
>JAQLOL010014036.1:0-13195 GCA_029783665.1 Naso thynnoides
ACTTAACACCATATATTTAATCTTGTGACAAAATCACCTTAATGTAACTTCATTTATTTTGTGTTTTGCTGCTGCGTGCCCCCCCCCCCCCCAACGTCCTGCTATAAAGAGCCCTGCAAAGCAAAATCAGGCTCCACCCACTGACTTATGCATCCAATCACAGAGCTTCCTCCTGACATTCAAGCTGTCAAGCACTTCAAAATAAACAACTTCTAAGAACATCTCTGCCTGCATGTGTGTTCAAACCAGAAATCATTTTACCAACACATCATATTATCAAGAGGAAACCTCTAAATTTGAGATTTTTTCTTTATTTTCTATCATCTAATCCTTATTTAAATAATATCTGTCTCTCTGTCCATCTGATGCCATATTTTAGATAGAAGACGCAGCAACAAATTATAGTCAATTTGAAGGGAAAAAAAGGATGAAAATAGGAACCACAATCAGAAGAATAAAGAGTGTTACTGTTCTAAAACCTTGCAGTCTTTTCAACATCGTGAAAGACCAAAAATTCACAACATCTCTGAATCAAAAGTGAAGAATTTGAAGCTGGACAACAGAAACAACATCACACTCAGAATAAAGATTTTAAATGTAAATGAAAAGTCTAATCAGCCCTCTGAAATGACTTTACGGTGAGACTGAAGCCTTTCAAGCTGTGACGTGAGGACAGAATGTTTCACAGTGACTCACAGAACATTTACGGACGCTGACAATGACAAAGCAATGTGTTGTGTCATTGCTGCCATAATGGAAGTTCTCCATGTGTTTTTTCCATGTTTGTACATTAGCAGCGTGTTGGTGCCCCCAAAGCAGCCAGCTGGCTATTTTAAGGCCTATATGTGATTTAAACTTGTTTCTCAAAAACTAAATCTACTTAAAAAAAGAAAGTTTTAGAAAAATGACACATCAGCTGTTGAATTTGAATGTCAACATTAAGAATCACTTAACTGAAACAAGAGATTTGTAAAGAGGAAGAGAAAAAGAAGAGTCTTACCAGGACCAGTGGAGTGAAGGAGAGGAGGTGAAGAAGAGACAGAAAGGCAGAGGAGGAGGAGGAGGAGGAGGAGGAGGGTCCTGCTGACGGGACGAACGACAGCTGACCCCCAAAATAACCTGAGAGGCCACATTAGCGTGTGTGTGTGTGTGTGTGTGTGTGTGTGCGCGCGCTAAAGGGGGACGGGCTGGACGAAAGCTTCCTGTATGTTTTTGTGCTGAAGAACAACCTGCTCTTTTCTATTCTTACATGTGACTTTTCAGGTCAAATTGGTGTCAGTCTTTCTTTTAACATGATCACTAAACCTCTTTAGCTTTGTATGTTGTTTATTAAATTTTTCATTATATATATATTATAATTTTATTCAATCAGGTTTTACATCTTTTATTGCCTTTATCCCTTTTAAAAAAATATTACACTGTAAAACACAAAAGTGAAATGAATGTGAACCCTTTTTAACATTGCGATGAATCCCTGATGTGTTTAAGACTCCGTTTAGACGGCGCAAGTTTTCACATCAAACGAAACACTTGTGTTTTAGAAATGGCGGGGGGTCAAATGTTTAATTGTGTTTTAAACTGGAGAAACAAACTAATCAGCAAGTGAAGAATTAAGAGCTGCTGAGTCAAGTTTCAGGGAGGATTGATGAGGCAACAGCGCCCTCTTGTGGTCATAGAACATGACGACAAGTGAAGGAACAGATGATGGGATACTCACATGTCGAACACCTTCCTGTTTAAACAGGGAAGCACAATAATGACACAGTTCAACGTAACTGTTCGTAAAGATAGTAAAAAGGAAAATGTATTTAAGAAAAGACTGCAGGATGTTAAAGAATTAAACGTGTCACATTTTCTTGATGTGTCTGCGCAGAATTTTACAAACTTTGTCATGATCCTCACATTGGCCTGCAGCTTTGAAGACGTGCATCAGCACTATAGTCATATTTTCATTTAATTTTTCCCCCTAATAATACAAGAAAAAAAGAAAATAAAGCTACAAAGAGACGGACATAAAAGATGTTTAAAAAAACGAAGAAAAAAACAAAAGACAAATATCAGAATAAAATCGGACAAATTAAATAAAGTTAATAAAAACCATAATGCATTAAAAGAGGTGAACAATCAGCAAAATGTTTGATTCAGTAAAATACAAAAAAAAGCTCAATGGTCATTCGTGTTAACTGATTCATAAAAACTGAATGTTGCCTCCGCAGGTTTAGTTTAAACTCAGTGAGCAGACCTGAGCTCAGCAGGTGAGAGGTGTGGACAGTCACAAGATTCATAAATATTTAATGAACCAACTGCAGAATGATCGGTTCTTTTACAAACAGGAAGTCAGTGTCGAGCTCTGAGATGTGGACTGACATGTTCTCTGCTGGTGTCAGCCTGGACTCCAGCAGCAGACACACAGTTACAGAAGTCGAGTCTGCTGGAGAAAAAAAACATGCAAGTTTTTCTAAATCCTGCTGAGAAGAAAGTCCAGTAACTCTGGATGTATTCTTACAGAAAGTGAACATTGTGATGAGGCAATGTGGGGCAAACACAGCCTCTGTGTTGCTTCACGGTCCTCAGAGTTTTTAGAGGAAACACTCGTCATCGAGAGGAAAAAGTACACACAGAAGAAGAGTACCAGAACTGACATATTGATCTTAAAGTTATGGAAAAAGAAATGAGAAGTACTGCTTCCCCCCATGGTAATGTACTCTTTACAACCCCATTAGGATTACTACAGCCTCCTCCATCAGCCTCTCTGTGCCCTCTGCCTGTCTGTCCACCATGGGGTCCAGAGCCCACAGTCACTTTGCCCTCCGCCTCTGGAACTCCCCTCCCCCTGACATCAGGAACATTAATTCACTATCCATCTTCAAATCCCGTCTAAAAACCCACCTTTCCATACTTGCCTACTCACTACAATTTGTCACCAACCACCACTGGTTTTATTGATTTTATTCCTGATTTTTATTGCAATTACATTCTTTATTCCTGTGTCCTTTTAATAATTTATGTGTATTGTGAGGTGACCTTGAGTGCCCTGAAAGGCGCCATAAATAAAATGTATTATTATTATTAGTATTACTATTATTATTATTATTATTATTATTACAGTGGTATGAAGTGTATTCTGCTGATGACAGGCAGGTGGCAGCAGTGAACCATCAGCCTGCTTCTGTCTGATGTCAAAAACCCTAACAAAATAATGTTCACATACAGGTGTGTGTGTGTGTGTGAGAGAGAGAGACAGAGAGAGAGAGAGAGAGAGAGAGCATAAGAAAACATAATTTTTATTCTCGGTCACTCAGCTTTTCTGTTCTGTCACTCGCACTGTCCTCTCTCACCTTCCACACGCAGAGATGTAAATACACACACACACACAGACACTCATTCTCTCTATGTCCAACTCGATTGTGCAGGTGCTTTCTGACACACAAACGCACATTCACACACCCAGACCTCTCAAAGACACTCAACACACACACATTTCTGAGTCATTCATCTCATTGCAGATCTATTAGGATTATAAAGAAACAAACAGGGAGTGTAAAAACGCCTCTGCTTCCTGTTGACCCTCCTGTGAGTTCAACCGAGTGTAAGAGCTCCATTAATAAAAGGCTTACAGGTCCCTCACTGAGATACAAACAAACAAAGAAAAAAATCCATTAAAGGTTCATGGACGAACTCCAGCATGTACAGACAGTTCTGATGATGTCTCACAGGGAAGCAACTCTCCCCCAATGGTCTCACCTGAAAGCTTTTTTCTTCCTCATGACTGTTTCAGTTTAAATGACACACATTTTGGCAGAAGGAAACAAATCAATGGAAACCATTTTCATGAGGGATTGATTTTTTCCAAAGCAGCTGCTTTTTATTTATTGCCACACTAACAGCAGCACTGTTAGTACAATACCCATGAGCCTCAGCTGTGTACTAGCATGCTAATATGCTAACCTAAGATGGCGATGCGCATCATCCTGATGTTTGCAGGACGTTTGCTTTAGCATGCTAAAAATAGCACTTGGGTTAAAGCCTCATAGAGCTGCTAGTGTTGCTGTCAATGGGGGAAACATGGAGGGTGTTCTCTTATGAAAAGACATTAAGGAAAACAAGAATTCCACATTTTAAGTAAGTCTCTAAAATAAAAGCCTGGATCTATCCTATGATCACGTATACATACGCACAATATTCCAGAGTCTGAACAGGGTACTGAAAGTAGTCCATTAAAACTGTGACTCATGGAAACACCTAATCCCTGTTAGCATTACCCGACTGAGCCCTTATTCCGGCACGGAGAGACCCAGATAAGACTGCTGGATTACACCTGTATCAACTGGAATATTTAGACATGTATACACTTTACCCTGGCATACTCTTGTGCATGTTTGTGTGTGCAGTAACAAGAACGAGACGAGCAGAGCTCGTCCAACGCTAATAAGCTTCGTTCAAACACTGGTGGTCAATGAAAAGGGCTAGCCTGCCTCCACCTATAGTCATCAGATAAACTTCCCAACAACTCTAAATGGTCCTGTGTGCTCATTGTGACGTATTTATTTACCACCTTATGTTATTTCTAGACTCACATTAGCACAATCATGTTGCTCTTGAGTGCACACATAAAGAAAACTGAGAGTTTCAATGTATCTGTAGGAAGCAGAGACATATAATCTCAACTTTGAGGCAACTGTGTTGCTAAATTCTGTTCAAAGCTGCAGATGATTCTGTTCTAATTGTCCTTTGCTTCATTCTGAGCACCAACGTGTATCAGCATGTTGTCAAATGAATCGGCCATTTAATGTACAGCATCTCACGTGTTTGCGACTTTATCCTGCATGACATGAGTGTCACAGGTCTTCCTGTATGGCCTTTAAATGATGCTGGTGAATTAAGTTTCATGTTAGTTTACAGAGTTATTTTAAGAGAAACTTGTAGGAGTCGAGGTGAGGAAGCCCGAGCTGAGCTGACGTGAGGGATTCTCCTGAAGTCAGACCAAAGCAATCAAACATTTCAAACGTTTACTGTGAAGAAAGCAGCTGTTTGTTCCTCCTGATGTTGCTGCTCTGTCAGAGGATGTTTGGAAAGCGGGATGAACGATCAGCATCACTGAGACGAGCTTTGCGCTCTGATCAGGTGTCAGTGTGAAAGTCTGCAGGCTGTCTGATGCTCGTTTGCTCACTTCTCTGGATTCAGTGACAGAGCTGCCAGGTTTGTTTTTAACTTCTTCTGTGCTCCGTCACGCTGCTGCTTTCATCTTTTCAGTGTCAGTCACTTAGCACTTGTGCTCTAACTTCTTTTTTTCTTTCTTTTGTCATTTCTGTTTCCTCCTCCCTCTTTTTCTCTCTTCATTCCTTGTCACTCTCTCTTTCCTTTTCCTTTTTTTTCCTTCCATTATTCCTCCCTTCTCTCTTTCTGTCTGCCTCTTCCTTCCTCTGTATTAACTTTTCCATTACATTCTGTCTCTTTTTTATTATCATCTCACAGACTTCTTCCTATCTTCACCTCTTTCTGTCTCTGACCTCAAAGTTCCATTTCATGCTCTGACAGAAACCTTCTCTTCATCCTCCTCCTCCTCCTCCATTATTCTTTTGTGTTCCCTCTATAGGAGGAGTGATGCGATGTTCTGCACATTCTGCTGTTTCATGAACAGATTACTATTTCCAAGCTGCAGCAGCAGACCTTAGCTGTGTTCCAAATAGCATACTTCCATCAGTACGCTTCAATGCAGTACACATATTGAGTGGTGCACTAATCTCGACAGGGTCGTGTTGCCCCCAAATCGCGCACAGCTCTTTTTCACTGATCAGAAGTGACAATTTTTTTTTAGCCAACTCTTCTTCCTCTTCTACTCCTTTTTTAAACAGCAAATTGCAAACAGACGTTGGGCGACTATCACCAATATTTGACAGCTACACACAAACCAAACACACACCACAACAGTAATGCCTGATTAAACTGCGCTGCTGTAGCTGAGCACGTCAGCTAGCTAGCGGATGCTAACGGTACCAAATCATTACAGACCCAACTAACATTACTGACTGCTATTTGACAACAGTATATATGTAGTGGTGCTTAGTGCAAAAACATGTATAACATGTATAACTTGCATCTGTGCAACACGCCGACATTCCCAGTTGTCAGGTCGGTGGTACAAGAAAACCGCTGGCTGTAATCCCCTGCCGCCATTTTGAAAGTTGATAAGTTTGTGACTTAGTATCCGTTACATCATCAATACAGCGTTCGTTGAGGGTGTGAAGCGTCCATCGTCACACACTCAATTTTTGGACTGTTTTGAGTGTGCGAGTAGTACACTGCATCTTCACATACTTCTCAGTGTGGACGCACTTTGCGCACTTAGGCACTCAAAATAACAAGTGTTCAGTACAGAGGTGTGTGACTTTGAACACATTCTGTCAAGCGTGGATCACGATCAGAGTAGCTTCCACTCAAACTGTAACTGTCTCAGTCACAGTCACTTTCCTTTGTGCATCTCCTTCACTCCGTTTGTCTGAGTGTCCTTCATCTGTCTGTTTCTCTCTTTCATGCCGTGCGCAGAGCCAAACACCTGCCCGCTCCCCTCATGAGCTTTCTGTAATTCAAAAAGCTCTCCGTTAGATGCTTTCCTTCATCAGTCTTCTGGAAGCCGGAACATGTTTCTGATCATGTTTATGATGGAAAGGAAATCCTGCCGTGGCTCCAGACCTTGAAATCAAAGCGTCCATTCAAGCAGGTCTGCTGTTATGTTCTCTGACAGCTGTTCCGAGTCTATCAAAAGTGCAGTCGATTACCAAAAGGCAATGAGCTGTGAACTATTTTAATATTTGATTAATCTGAAATGAATCCTGATTAAAATGTTGAACATTTGCATGTTACATCTTCTTAAATGTATTGTTCAACCTCGATTTCATGGGATGAAGACAACATCAACAAGACAGCAACTTTTATATATACTTGGCTTATATCATTTTAGCTTTTTGTCCATTATTTAATGTCTTTGGGCATGCAGGCAAGAATAAAGTCAAGTGACCTTTGTTGTCATAGCAACAATAATAAACGTTATAGCTTGCCATTTCTATAGATTAAACAATGAATCAGTTCCTTGTGAAAATAATCAGTAGATTAATCAATAATTACTTGTCGTCTAATTTATCGAAGTCTTAAACCGACATTTTTCATTAAAGCTGCTGGATGTAACTTTGAGTTTGTTGATTTTAGCGACCTCTCTGGCCAAAAGTGGTACGACCATCACTGCCTGGTGCCATAATGATCCACTGCAGGTTACTGCGTGCATTTGTTATGGAGGAGAGTGACACACATGCAACACTTTTATGACTACCAGCTACAGACACAACATCATTAAGTTTTTCAACGTGTCTGGGACTTCCACAACTGATACAGTGCAGAAATGATTATTATTAGGGGTGCACGATATTGGATTTTTTGCAGATATCCGATATTTTACTATATGGTTGATAACTGATATTTATTTTTCCCCACACCTAATTGCAGAGATCATCAAACCTCTTCTGTAGTGGAATTTACATACAGTATTATTATGCATAGTCTTACCGTGTTGGCCCTCCGGCAAATTCAGGCATAAAATACAAAGCTTAAAATGATGTAACATTTATTTAAAAGGAGAAAATACGTCAACTTACATTATGTAAAACATGTCATACTTATTTATGACAATTGCTTTGAAACAAAACAAGTAAGATACATCCTACTTAAAGCTGGATGACGCTCTCCTTGAGACAATCAGAACCCACAACCAGGACAAATTTGGCCTGTTTCACAAGTAACAAAGTGAGTAAACATAAAGTCTGTCCACAGGGAACATGTGAAACAGGACGTCCACTCAGCTTTTAATCAACGAACAGCAGCCTATTATTTTATTGGTCATAATATCAGCATGCTGGCTGATAGTTTATTTTAAAGCCAATATCCGCTAATATCGATAATGTGCAGATAATATCATGCATCCCTAATTACTATATTGGCCATAGTTAATGAAATGACACGCCATTTTTCTCCTTACGTCCCTGCGTTGGCTGTGTGGAAACACGGAGCTGTGCAACACAACTTTAAACACTACAGGATGAATGTCATGAGCAGACATGACGTTTAGTTTTCCAAGATGTCTGGGACTTCAACACCGATAAAGTGCAGGAACAATGGTTGGTAGTTAATGGCAGAAAATGAAAAATCTCCCCCTCCGGGATTCTTTCACTGCCTTTGTTGTAAATTGTGTCATCTGACTTCTGGTGCCTGCGACCCGTGGCAGGAATGAGAAATAGGGATTTGCAAACAGACAGTTTTCTCACTGCTGGTCTCATTTAATTATGCAGATCTTCAGAGGGCGTCAATACAGAACAGGGACAGTTTGATAACCCATTAAAAGTTGCAGCGGCTAACTTTAAACAACATGTTACCTGATCCAACAAACAGCTGCGGTTTCCATTTTGACTAAAATGATGTAGGCAGGCAAATCCGCAGTGAATTGTCATTTTCTGTCATAATGAAGTGTGACAGTTTCTCAGGAGGGAGAACCCTCAGTCTGTCTATCCTTCCACTGTCTTCTCATCTGACAGGAGGTTAGCGAGCACGTGGTGTACTTTGATCAAATCTCTTCTTCAAAATGTGCAACTTTGATCTAATATGCATGTCTGTTCATGGTCAGCTAAATGCAGATTTTCAGATGTCAATTTTAACATGTGACAACATTTCACCAGAATAGACACAGCCTGAAAGAGACGAGTAATGATGCATTAAAAAACCCCAATATGATTTGTCTCTGGTGCCACCCGCAGGACAGACTTTACTTTTTCTCGCTTGTTAGTCATTCGGAAAAGAAGCAAATTTATTTTTTCATTTTTCCTGTTTAAACTTTCTGTAAGCAAACTCTTTCATGCTGACTTGTTTTTATTAGTCATTTGTCTAGTTCCCATTTTTAGTCTTACTGTCAAACATTCACTTCTTCAGCTTCTTTGTCCCAGTGTTTAATAATGTGTCTGAAACTTTCTTCCTCCCTAAATGTCTGTCTCACTCATTCTTCAGGAGACAAATAACATGGTGTGTGTGAATGTGTGTGTGTGTGTGTGTGTTTTATTTTGTAACAAACTACAGCGGAAGAACATGAAATCTGAAAGAAGAAAGAAAGAGGAAAGAAAACTAAAAAGGACAAAAGCAATTAAAAAATCATCAACGTGTAAAAACTAAATGAAAAACGAAGAGAATCAAATGTTAGGGTCAGTGGATGAAGGAAGAAAGTGAGTGTTTCTCTTTTAAAAAAGTTAAAGTTACAAAGTGGAAACTTTCACTGCAGTGCATCCAAGGATGCAGCTTACCAAACACATTCTCTCCCATTTGTGAAACAAACAAAGTGATGTTTTGGTTTTGACCTCCGGTGCTCAAAGCTTCATTCAAATGAGCTGAATTCCACACAGTTTTCTGTCTGCAGCTTGTCTGACACAAAACCACTCCAGTGGCCTTGCAGGAAAGAATTTGCATGTCTGTATCCTGCATTGGCCTCTTCCCACCTCTCTAATATCTCCTCATTAAACACCCGCTCTTCTGTTGAACCTCGAGTCGCCTTCAGCCTGAATGACATCGTTCTTATCCAGCCGGACTGGCCGAAGTAAATAAGCAAGTACTCGAGAGGTGCAATAAATCCACATAAACAAGCTGAGGTGAAAAAGTCCGCAGGCTGTTTGAGGTTTCAGTGACTAAACAAGAAACTGAGACTCTGATTCTTTATGTTGTTTAAAAGTGAGAGCATAAAGCCCCTTTTCCATTGAGCAGTACGGTATAGTAAGGTATGGTACAGTATGGTAAATGACTGTGCTGTACCTATTTTGGTCACTTTTTGTTGGGGTAGCAAGTGTCCCAAAGGGTCCTAAGAGGGAGGAGCTACACACACTGCAGTCTGTTGACTGCAAGCAGGCAAAGAGCTGTTTTTAAGTTTAGTCGTTGAACTGTTACTAATCACTTCAGAGAGTTTTCCATATCATTTAGACAAGAGTGTTACCATGTAGATTAAAAATATGTGGTCAGTTTATCTAAATAATGCTTGTTTGTAAATCTGTCAGGAAGTTTTTTTGGACTTGCGGGAAGCTGCAGGTTGTGGTGAGACGTGCTGGTCTGCTCGGCTTGTTAAACGTCACTCAGAGGAGAAAATTAACTGATGAACCGATGATCTGTGCAGAGATTAAACCCAAAAATGACACAAAAGGATGCTTTACTGACTCTTCACGTTGATTCTTTGTCATAAGTTTAATGTTTCTGGCAGGAAAAGATCACTTCATTCACTGAGCAGCTCAGATGCATCTTTTAAGGTGGAACGTATTCATGTTGTTCAAAGCACTGTTACGCCACGAATTAATCAGTCCACCTTAAATGTTAAAATGACAGCTTCAAGGGGTTTTCAGAGCATTTATTTGTCACATATCGTACACGTACGCTTATGCTTCAGCAACAACTGGATCTTCAGAGATTTAATAAAATACGATGAATTTCTACTGGTTTATGTTGGTGAAATACAGAAGAGAAAAAAACAATAAAAAGGGGCCGTTATGGTGCACCCCCGCAGCACAACACGTATGCATCCGGCGTAAACCCTGCACACCGCGTTTCTTGTTGTAAAGAATAAATCTCATAAAGTTTGAAAACTTTACTGAAAGGAGAGTCAGAGGAACAAATCAGGGGAAGCAAAGGAAACACTAAAAGATGCAGAAAACAACCGAGAGAGAAGAGAGTAAAGTCGGAAACAACTGAAAAAAGATGTGAACTTGTTTCAAATAAAAGAAGAACACAGAGAGAAAGACAGGGACAGACAAACTGAAGCGAAATGAATGATGGGAAATTTGGAGGACATGTCATCTGTAGATGGCTGAACCAGGGCCATTCACTCAGCAGTAATACCATTCGACCCATTCAGGGGTTTGATTAAGGAGCCATTTACAGAAGCAATCACAGAAGAGCAAAAGCGTAGATGTTCCTTCATTGCTCTTTTGACTTCACTTCAATGATTCATTATTTTAACATTGTTCATTCGGTCAACATTTTAATCATAAGACATTTGAAGAAACACGAGTGCAGACGTGATCAGAATAAAGATGGGAAGTCATTGTAAGCCTGCACTGAACCACAACCATCTTTATCAAGAGAGGACTCAATTCAACAAGTAACTTTAGACGTTAATAGATTTCTCTGCAGCTTCCACTCTTTATATTGATTTCACAACTTTTTTCCCCTGCTTTTTTCTTCCGCCTGGTTTTATTTACTCTCCCAACGGCAGCTCTTCTATGCTTTTTAAACATTGTAAGACCGAATGGCTCAAACTCTGACTGATTCACAGTCAAAGCTTTTGGAGAAAAAATCATTTTTGCGTCCAGTGTGAATCATGTAATGACATGTAATGACACAATTTAGATACTATGTTAATTGTCATTTCTTGTTTCAGGCTGCAGTCAGATGAGTGAAATTAATTTGCCTCCATGAAGTGTCCTGGTAGCTCAGGTGGTAGAGCAGGTGCCCCATGTACAGAGGCTGTGTCCTCACTGCAGCGGTCATGGGTTTGATTCCACCCTGTTGCTGTCTTTATTCTTTATGTGTCCTATCAATGAAGGCACAAAAGTGCTGGGAATTTTGTTTTCTTCCTGGCTTTCCTCTACAAATTTATGCTGTCCGAGTTCCGGGTCAAAGACGTCACTAGGACTGTCGATCGTGCAGAATGTTCAGTTGGGGTGTAAACATGCACAAGTGATTTGACTTCCACTTGCATTGTCTGGGTGTGTTAGCTCAACTTTCAGTTTAGTGTGATTTAGTAAATGTTTACATGTACTTTAAAAGTCTGGTTTTAACTGGACTAACACCATAAATCTGTTTTCTCTAACATCATGTAAACGCACTGACTGGCTTTATTTGGATTCCCTTTGGATCAAATGACTCATCTATATGCACATGTTTAGATGACTCCTGCTTTGTACCTGTTGCATCCTTTGAACATATGTCTTATTATTTTTATGCAAATCAAATTGTACTTGAGGCTCTTGATAATTGGATGGTGTATTATTATTCTCAAAGGTATCAGCTATGACAAAAAGCAGAGATAGAGGAGGCCGTCTGAGGTGAGTGATGCAGAACTCTGTCAGAACACTCTGAGTTGAATTCTAACTTTTATCTGAAAAGGTGACACTCAGTGCTCCTTTTTTCTGGAGGCTCACACTGACACCGAGGAGCAAAATGAGTTAAAGACAGAAAAAGAAGCTTTTCTCTCGTGTTCCCTGCTGGATTAGTTCCCCTCTTTCTCCTCTTTATTCCTTCACATCCGTCTCTCACCTTTTAACGCAGAGCATGAGGGGCTGAACGCTCGCATTCTTCCTTCCTGCCTCAGAGGCCTTTTGTCCCTCTCCATCACCATCACTTTATTGTCTCCAGCAAACTGGAGTGTTTAATAAATTAGGAGCCGCTGTCTCCTGACAGGCATGACCCGGCCTGCTGAGCTGCAGTAAACCAACGTGTGCTACCTCCAAACTCCCACAGTCACATTAAAACTTGACTTATCGGGTCACAGTTACTTAATCTCTGAACTGATTAGTCATTTAAAGACGCTGTGCTTCCTGAGTTCAGCTTGTGCCACAGGACATTTAGGCCATTTTAAAAAAAAATAAACATTGAATTAAATAACATTTTAAATTGTTGAGGCGTTTAAAAATCCAGGTTTAGGTTACTTTGTTAACGATTTGGTTTATAATTGATAAGTACAACTTTATGTCTGTTTTTGTTTAGATTAAAATTCTCTGCTTGAAATAAGATGAGCTGATTTTATTTTATTTCTGCAAAAAATGCAATTTTTCTAATTGGACACACTTGTTTCTTAGTTTATTTGTTTCTGGAGGCTTCAAGTTGTGACATAAAACTTGTGCTAGGTTAGGTTTCATACGATGATGAGTTGCTTCCAAATTGGTTGTGTCACAAAACCAATGTCAACCAATGTCACAAAACCTGCAAGTGTGTCCAGTTTTAAAGCTGAGATTTAAAGAGATACGCCATTTTTTTCCCCCCTTTTTGTTATTTGGCCCCCTCCCAAGTTCCAGACAAGAAGTTAGATACCATTCTTTCGACTGTATGTGCAGTAACAAGAAAGAGATGGGCAGAGCTCGCCCACTGCTAATTAGCTTAGCTCAAACACTGGTAGTCAGTG
>JAQLOL010014037.1:0-13182 GCA_029783665.1 Naso thynnoides
GTGGGAAAAAAACACAAATGTTACATTTTTGAGGGTGCAGAGGGAGAGGGTGAGAAGGAGGGTACTGTATGCTCCGTTTCTCAGAGCTTCAAGACGCATTTTGCTCTAATAATTCTAGAACATTTATCTGTAATAGTTTTGGGTGACGTAAGTGTTATTTGTGTTCTTGTGCTTTTGATTTTCCTTATCCACTGCATGGTATGGCTAAATGTAATATATATATATATATGTGTGTGTGTGTGTGTATATATATATATATATATATATATATATATATATATATATAAAGTAGTGACGACTCTCAGACAGAGGCACACTGAGGCGTGATGTCAAACATCTTGCGACGACTACCTGCATATGAACAATGCGGATGCCGGTAAGTTTGATTTTGGTTAAATTATCTTTTTAAAACAAATTTTTCAATTGAAGCAGCGATCAAAATGAGGAAACATGCAACCACAGCATGATTTTAAATATGCCTGGTGCTCGTACGTGAGCCCATACGTGCACTTTTACTCAGCACTGAACAAAACTGAATATAAACATCCACATGCTGCAGTTGGATGTGTGGATGGTATGAGATGAAATGATCATAGGTGACTTGATTAATGAGGCAAACATTGATTATGACTGGAGATGCCCTTTAATTTAGAGTGCTTAGTTAGCAACAGCAAAATGCCAGAAAATATGCTGTGGATAAAACATGATAGCAAAAGATGTAGTAGAGAACTGTTGCTCAGAAGAGCTGTTGTAGGTTTGACCTGTTAGAGGTTTGCGTTCTAAAAAATCTGACTTGGCTTCACCTGTTCATTGGTATTGATAAATTGTAGCCTAGGCCTTGGCCAAGAGTGGAGGAAGCGTTGGTGGGCTGCAGCCTGGGATCGTCAGGCTGGAAGATTTAGTGTTTTCCCAAGTTTTCGTTTTGATAACCTATTGAAATTGGCTTATATCTGGCTCCTTTTTTCTATTTATTTTTTCATAAGTAAGGCCTGTAACCTTTGTTCAAGGTTTTTATAATGTGTACTTGGTGCAGCAGGATTTCACGTGTTTTTGTTTTATCATTCTGTTAAAATCTGGCTGCTATTTTGTATTTATTTTAATAGGTTATACAGGTTTTTTACATTGGAGATCCAGTTAACATGAGCTACAGCCTAAGAACTTTTGTTATTCTGTATGTTTTAGCCTACTAAGCAGCAGCAGCAGCAGCACTTAAAAAAAAACAGACTTTTTGGCTCACAAAGAAAATATTTGTTCTTTTTGAATTTGTATTTTTTATTGGTCACACGGAGCTGTTTTAATGTATTTTAATCTGGTCGGTTAATGGTTGTTAATAAGTGTCTGCTGTCAGTCCAAAAAAATCAAAATGCGCATCCCTACTTCTACTTTATGTGTTAAAAACAGGCTCAGCACACCATCTACTGTTTCAGCCATCCTGAACATTGCAAGGCCAATCATTTCACAGAGTCAACCATTTGGGATTTCTTCATGTCATGAAATTAATTTAAAAAAAAACAAAAAACAAAAAAAACAAATGTTAACACCTTCTATCCAGAGGTGGACAGTCCACTTTAGAAGTCCATGTTTTTTTGTTTTTTGTTTTTTTTTTCTAAACCTGAATTTAGTACCTTTTTATTTTGGCATAATGGTTTGGACTTGTGCTTTTAGCCATCCTAGAAGCACCCACAGATTCCATTCATTCCCTTGATAATGATTCAGTGATACACTGCAGGGCTTTGGCTCCCTACTGACACTTCCTCACAGTTACAAACACATACATTAAAGAGCCCATCGGCATCTCTGAGCTCTTAGATCAGCTGTCAGACAGAAACTGTCATAAAAGGCCATGAATAGTCTTTTTGCATCTGTAAAGCTCCAGCAGTCTGACAATAGCTGCGACTACCAGCTCCATACAACTGTTCCTGCCTCACTGAGCAGAGATCATGTTGTCACATTGTTAGTGTCTCATTTCTCTCATATTATGTAGCAACAGTTCCACTCACCCCACAGCTGTTATCCTGTGCAGTCCTTTGTCACATGTTTTAAATGGGCTGCAGGGGAACTAGCAGAATTTGGGTTTTAAATTGCCCTCTAATATCTACCTGACTTTTATCAATAACAAAATCACGAGAAACACTGCTACAGTTTAAATTCTAAAGGAATACACCAACTTTTTCTTTGCTTCTTTCTATTTGCCTCCTTCCCAAGTTCCAGACAAGATATATACTCTTTTTTTGGCTGTGCCTGCAGTAACAAGTGGTAACTGTATCAAAGGTACTGTATATGAAAAACTGGTTGCCAAGCATATTCACTAACTGCCTCAACAATAGCTTTATCTCACTGCATCAGTGCAGTTTGGATTCAGGACTACTCCCTCAACAGAAACAGCTACATGCTACTTCACTGAAAAGTTAAGGCATCAGTGGACAAAGGTGGGGTAGTGGGGGTTGTCTTCCCCGACCTACAGAAAGCATTTACTGTTATCCATACAATCCTACTAACCAAACTCCTGAACCTCGACCTCTTCATAGAATTTCGTAACCCTACCAAATCCATCCATCCATTCCATTTTGCTCTCAACTTGTTAAAAATGATAATCATAACTCCAACCCAATACAATTATCAACTGGCGTTCCACAGGGGTCTGTCCTTTAGGAAATGTGACATCTTAAAGTATGCTGATGACACAGTTTTGTTTTTGTTTTTGTTTTTGTTTTTGTTTTTGTTTTGTTTTTTTTGCATGGGAAGACTTCAGAGGAGGTTACAGTCAAGGTAATAGATGCTATGTTGAGGGTTACATCTTAGCTTAACCAATAATGTCTGCAGTTGAACTTATCAAAAACTGTACGTTTTTTTTTTCAAATGCAACATAAACGTAACCGGAAGTTTTCATTTCTGGAGAGAGGTTACAGGTTGTCACAGAACACAAATATCTAGAACTACACATAGATTCAAGCCAAGATATACTTCTTCTCAGTGGTTCTCTCCCACATCACGTACTGTCTGATAAGTTCGTCTAATGCACACTCCTCAGCAATGAAAGCACTGGAATCCTTACACAGACAAGCACTCAAAACGTTAGACAAGAAACCATTCGAATTTCATCACTGTCACATCTTGAAGTATAAACTGTTGAGCTGGGAAAACCTCATCACACACAAAAATATCTGTCTAGTTTATAAGATTTTGAATGGCTTACATTTTAGCTCCTTCTCCTCTATCCAGTCTAACAAACTTTAAATCTACCACTAACATATTAGCTACTAGAGGTGCAGCTAGGGGGGACTGCACAATCCCATCAAGAAAAACTGCATTCAGCCAAGCCATCTTGTCCCTCAGGGAATCACATCAATGGAATTCAGCCCCCATCATATCACTCATTTAAGTGTAATGCCAAGACATGGCTTGTTGACACCCAAAGGTGGGAACGCTGTTGCAGGTATTATCCATCTGTATCAAATGATTGTGGTCATTAAACTGTGTTTTTTAATTTTTAATTTTCATTTTTTAACTACAATGCTTTTACCTGTTGTACATGTTAAAATTTCCTTTGTGTCCTTTGTTCTAGGAAGCACATTTACATCAGGCGAGGGGACTGCCAGTGAAAATTGGCCTTTCAGTTAACTCGGATGCATTTGCATTTGTAAAAACGTTGATAAATATACACTGTCCTTTTTCAAAAAGAAAGAATTTAAATTGAAGACACAGGCAGAGCTTGCAGAGGCAGGCTAGCAATTCCCATTGACTATCAATATTTGAGCTAAGCCAATTAGCAGCTGGCAAGCCCTGCCCATGTCTTCCTTATTATGTCACACACAGTTGAAAGAATGGTATCTAACTTCTTGTCTGGAACTCAGGAGGGAGGAAAATAATAAAAAGAAAACAAAAGTTGGCGTAGACCTGTAATGCAAACAAAGAAGAAAACAAAGAACATAGAACATGTCAGTAAAGGGTACAATCTTAACGATAATATATTTAGACCAAATATTTTTAAACAAATCCAGAAACATCACAATGTATTTATAATCAAGATGTGTGATAGGATATTTGTGATGTCACTGCTCAGATTCTGTAGAGTAAGTCACCTGTTCCTGTAATTCTATCCACACAGTCCTCGTCCTCCGCTGTTTGTGTCCGTGTCTTTGAAGCAATTTGGCCTGTGACCTCTCCTGGCACTGAGCTCTAATTACTGACATTTCTTCTGAGAGGGGCTACTGCAGTGTGGGTGTTTCAGCACCTTTTATTCCATCGGTGGGAGCACTTGGAAAGGTCACACTCCACATAAGACACTGTCTGGTGAATCAATAGGCTAACCTTCATCTGATATGTGTGTGTGTGTGTGTGTGTGTGTGTGTGTGTACACATGTGAAAATCCGTGTGCGTAAGAGTAGTGTATTTATTTTAGTGTGTGTGTGTTTATTGGAGGGGGCCTCAGATGAACTTATCAGCACAGAACTTATCTGGGTTTTCATTTTGACTTGATTTTGATTCTCTTCTCTTACACAAAATATGTCAGACATCGCTAAAATGCACACAGACTTACAAAACAGCTACACTTTTTTTCCAATTAGCTAAATGCTTTGCTTCATGTAGGAAATGGTTCCCTCCCTCACCACCCTGCCGTTTCCACTCCCCTTTTTCTCATGACCTGCTGTTTTTATAACCAGTGAGACGGGGGCTCTCCCCTTCCCACAGAGAGAGATGCAAAGGAGACAAGTAGGGCAAATGTGCTGAGCTGCAGTGAAAGAGGTGCACAAGGTAAACAGTTTGAAATGTGGCCTATATTTAAGTATGTTGTATTTCTTTCTGGAGGCATCCCCCAAAGGCATGGTGCACTGCCTTAACAACAACAGTGAAGTTGTTGGATGTTGTTTGTTTGCTATATAAGGGACTGTTCAATCAAATCTTTATTAGCGGACTCAGGTCCATAGAAATACGGTAAAATACAAAAGTTTACGATTACTATTATTGGCTAATATTTGCTCTCTGAGGTGCATGCACTACACTCTTGCTAACTAACAAGCTGATGCATTTTATTACTTCAAATAGGTGGTAAGTTGCAGTGTTTTTTTATGTAATATGAATTTGCATGAAATTGTTGGCTCTATAAAATGTCTGTTTGTTGATAAATGGATAGAAGGATGAAGATTTTTTTTCTCAATAAAATCAAGTTACCTGACTGAAATTTTAAATAATCAGTTAAAAGAATTATTACAAATAATAGTAATTCTCCCCCATTTTCCTCACTTTTTCATATTAATATTATACATTCATTCATTTTTTTTGCATCAATAGCATCACCTTTGTAAACAAAGTAATGTTTTTGCGCTTCAACATTAAAGACAGTTTTCTCAGATTTTTTGGTTGGTTAAATTAAATAGTTGGTGTATAAAAGGAAATACTGTTATTAACAGGTCTTAAATGATCAGCATGGAGTACCTGAAAAAATTGACAACTTATAATTTCAGTAACACACAGTCTTGTGTTCACTGACAAATCAGTTTGAGCTCAGTCAAGCTGAATGGACGTACCTATTGATAGTCTCAGCACAGACAGACTTAAGAACAGTCTAAACATGACTTGAATTGTTATTCACCAGTAATTCATCAAAGTATTTATGTAAGTTTAAATGTCATTTGTAGAAAATATTAATGTCTTGCTATTTAATGAAATAAGTGATTTAGGGGACTAAACACTTTTGCAAAGCACTGTTTGCAAGTGACCTTCTTATTTGGAGCTGAGTCACTGAGGGTCAGATCCTAGAATGGCCCGTGCTATTTGAAAAGCAAAGAAAGTCCTGGCTGCTTTATTTTCCATTTAATATCAGATAGGCTACTTTAAGCCTTTTGTTCAAGTGGTATTGTAATGGTTGCACTCAGTGGTCCTGCATGCCATGGCTGATTAATTAAAAAAAAAAAAAAGCCTGGCTAGCAAACCACGCTGGCTTGGGGCTAAACCCATCAAATATTTGTGCCCAGGGTTTTTAACTTGATGATTCAGGCTTGTGTAACTGTGCGCTCACACCAAAAGCTTCATGAGTGTCAAAGGCAGCCGGCTGCCATTCATTTTCAATGTACACTCCTGATGAAGGACGTCTGGCGCCTCGGCTCAGTGAGCAGCACCATGGCAGCAACCTGAGTGACCACAGCTGTCGATTTGAAGTAAGTACAAATTAGTTGCGGCAAAGCTGAAGCAGCAGCCAATTGCAGATTGGGATGTGATTGTCTTCCCACGGCATGAAAAATTCCTAGCTTCCTTTTAATTCCTAATAACTGCGGTCTCTGGTCTCCTGCACCTGTATGATGCATCAGTGTTCTGTCCACCATGACTTAGACGCCTGGAAGAAGGTGGCAGATATAGTCGGGATATCTAGTAAGTGATCAGGCCGCTACGCGATGTAAATCCATACAAACAAATGCCAACCATGTGCCAGTTGAGCAAGGTGAATCAGTAAGTTTACATATTGCTTTTAAAAATAAATATAGTAGCTAAAATGTATAGGTAATGATGATCACAGTCAAACTGATGTCTGCAGCACTGCTTGAATGTCCCACCCCCTGCCAGCGACTGCTCGAGGGGCTGGCAGTGCTGGGCAGGGCGATGCCAGTGACCTGAGTGCCCACAGGCTAAATTGAATCCAAATATGAGTCCGTGGTTGAGTGCATGTCTGAATGATTAAACCCATGGCATCAAAGTCTCACTCCAGCCAGGTACCTGAAGTTGGCAACCTTGCAACACAACATCATTGTGTTGAATCTAGGTCCTTTCGCCTATCAGCAAGAAGGTCCTGGATTCAATAAACCCGGCCTGGGGTTTGGGCCTCTCTGTGTGGAGTTTGCATGCTCTCCTCATGCCTGCACTGGTTTCACTCTGAGTACTTCAGCTTCCTCCCACAGTCCAAAGACATGCAGATTAGGTGAATTGGTGACTCTAAAATTGCCCGCAGGTGTAAATGTGAGCATGAATGGTTGTTTGTCTCCATATGACAGCCCTGTGATGTTGTCCAGGTGTACTCTGAGTTCCCGATTTATGTCTGGCTGGGATCTATGGCTGCATAATATTATCCATCTTAGGCTGTGCATGAGCCTGACTCTAACCTCCACAGTTGAGCTTAAATGTACGTCGTAATTTTCTGGTTTATTATCAACAAATTTGTCTGTGGATTTCTCTCCAAAAAGAACTGCAAGAAGCATTTTCCTTTATTGGAAAGTACGAGAACAGTGCAACCAAACTGCACTTCTCTGGCACATGAGCCTGTAACACAATCATATTCCAGTCATGATCAAAGTAATTTAAAATTCTTTCTCAACTGTCTGGAAGTAGTATGTTTTTAGCACTTTGAGCTAAGCTGTTTTTGACCATAACATCAACTTTAACATTTGCCTGCTTGTCTCTGAGTTGTGAGTCAGTCCCAACACAAAAAAAAAAGTGTTCTGTTGATTATCCAGAGGGACAAACAATTCTGGGGAACATTAAAACCCATTTTTTTAAAAGCTGTGAATATGACAAACAGAATTCTGTTCTCCATTATATTAGGGTGAAGTCTGATATCCCTGACAGAAAATTCTGGATGGCGCGTCACAGGCTGCACTGCTTTGATCGGTTGTATGTCTGTGCAATTTTGTCCAGCCTGTGTATCCATCCAACTCAACAAGATCACAAAACACATCAAACTGTCAAACTAGGCGGTGCTGGTCAAATATGAATCAAGACTCTGTTACTGCATTGCCTATATCCTTCCTCAAGTCTCTTAAGAAACACATTTCCATGTACTGTTTAGTTCTAGTTTGAGAACGCTTGCTTGATCAAGCACCACTAACTTTTGGACATTTTGGTCAGGGGCCGTTGATAAGGCCGTTTGGATATCAAAATGATCTGATATAACAGGCTAGTGACTCGACCTTTTGTTCTTTGTCACAAAACATGAAATTTTTCCACCACAGTTGTTTTAGTTTAGCATGTGAATTCCCTGAGCTGAATAAGTTGCAGCCCTATTCTCCTCCTCAGATTATTCCTACTTTTTTCCTGCAGATGACACTTGACTGTCAAGTTTATGCTAATGGTCAGTGAGTCTAGCAGTGATTTTGAGAG
This sequence comes from Naso thynnoides, assembly GCA_029783665.1. Lineage (NCBI taxonomy): Eukaryota > Metazoa > Chordata > Actinopteri > Acanthuriformes > Acanthuridae > Naso > Naso thynnoides. The sequence continues at coordinate 8,089 of JAQLOL010014037.1, forward strand.
CGGAGCTCAGTTTAATTGCACAAGGAAAATCAATTGGATTAACACTTAAAGACATGCAAGGGAGATGGTCCTTGCAAATGATTAACTCATAAAAATGCATAAAAACCTGTTGTATGTGTGCTTGAAGTGTTTAAAGCATGTGGTGAGAAATTGTTGAAGCCCCATCGTAGGTTTTCACAGAAAACCCCTCATCCCATGGGATTCTGTTTGAGAGTCTGATGCTTATTACCAAGGCAGAGATGGCAGTTACTGTAAGAAATGTCTTTTCCCGTTGATGTTTGCCTCTGTAGCCATCACTGCCACTCTGTCGCTGTGGGAATAGAAAAGTAAATGCGAAAGGAAGACGGCTGTCCTCATTTCTCAGTACTTGGTGGTGGGTGTTCTTTAAATCTCAGCTGTCTTCTTTTTCCAGATTCTGATAAGTTAAGTTTGGTCTTAATACTGTTTTCTCCCGAACTTGTGTTACACCACACGCATACAGTTATGAAATTACTGACTATGGCTCCTTTGAGAAAGACGGAATATTGAAGTCTCTGCGGAGGCCTCGCCATTACTGTGATTAATGATGATCACGTAACTGGGCTCATTTTCCTTTAAAAAAAAAAAAAAGAAGAAGAAGCAGCTTACATTGCGTAATAAATCAAATCTCAATTAGTGGAGACAGGAAAGGCTGAATTTTGCCTTTCAGTCGTCAGCAATTAAAATTCATCAGATTCTTGTAAACCTGAAGTGCTGAATTTTAACTTGAATTTGGTCGCTGACTGGATGGTCAACTTTTAAACAGATCTCTCATCAACTCTCTCTTTACTTGTGTTCTCTGTCTCCCTCTCTCCAGCCTCTATCACCTTATACAATCCAGTGTTTTCCTGGCAAAAGAATTCATTTTTGTTTATCTTTAAATAACCTGTTTATTCCCCCATAATGCTCCTGTTCTCCTTGGAGGATGCTTGGAGGGTGTCAGCGTGCAGGGGGCAACCTGCAGTCCCTTTCATCTCTGCTTTTCATTTATTATTCAGACCCACCAACAAGTATGCACAGGAAAGCTTCAACTCATCCTTATCAGGCCTGCGCCAATAATTACAGTTCCTGTTCTTACTGCACTGCTTTCTTTACTTTGCACCCAACTACACACACACACACACACACAAAACTGATGATTTTAATTGAATCAGTGCTCACAAAACACAAGTTCAAAAAGCAAATACATCAGGGTATGATGTATTGCCTGTTGGTTTACTGATATAGTTCTTTTATTTAAAATAATGGGCTTTTTTTAAGATAGGCATGACACAACACAACTCCACTGATATTTGTGTTTGTCCCAGGGAATTGACAAAACAGTCATAAATACATGCAGGCAGATAGAGACATTTCAATGATTTTATTGGTACAGCGATGATGCAAAGCCTTACAGGCAAAAACAGAGGGCAAAAACAGACGAAGCTGACAATTCACAAGTAGAAAGGACCAGGGCGGTTGTACAGATACAGATTTAGGTCAGGTTCAGAGGAGGCTTGAAAACAAAGGCACAAAGCAACACTGACAATCTGCAACTCCCTTGGGAAAATGGGCTGGTATAAATACAGAGAGGGTGTTTGGGGAATGTGGGACTAAGGCGACTGCGACAGGAGGCAAAGTCTAAAGGTACAGATCCACTCGATCCACAGTTTTCACACCTCTCATTCATTGTCCATGTAGAACACCGTGCAATGCATTCTGGTACATGAAGCTGAAATCTACCAGCTTTATGCAGACGAGGAACATGCAACACGACACCTCTGAAAACACACAAAAGACTACACAAACCAACCATAGTTAAGAAAAAATGAAGACAGACAGGACTTATTTCTCACCTAAAATGTCCTCAGTAACAAATTTCACAGTTCTGTCGTGTTGGATCGTTTAGAAATCCAAACCATGGACAGCCCATGAGCAAAGCTTCTGTCCATATCAGGTGCAGTCAGGAAGTGCCTGCGGTGATGAAGGCGGTTGGAGCCCACGTGTTTTCCGTTTGTTTCGTCACTAAAACAACCATGAAGAGGAAGCTCATAACAGCAGTGTCCTAGTTCCCAATACTGTAAGATGAGTCCCCACCATCACACAGAAAGCATGACCAAAGAAATGCAGCATGGAGGGCCATGGCAGAGATGGAGGGCGCCTGTCAATTAACTATCGTGAACCATGTCAGGGCACGCCCATCAAGCATGCTAATCTGGCCTTGCGTTAAATTATGCCTCAGTGGATCTATACCTTTAGGGCATCAGATATATGCACAGTAGTATTGACTGCAAAGCTTTATAGAGATGCAGGGGCCTAAGCAAAGTGGGCATGTGGCTGAAGGTAAAAACAGAGACGGCAAAATGGACAAAAGTCATGAGGAGGGTTGAAGGGTTACACTACTTACCAAAGTAAATGTTTACTTCAAGAAACACAATAACCATGTTAGAAAGAGATCAACAGGACAAGAAACACAAGCAGTCAGAGGGGATGTCAATAGTTAAGTTAAATGATCAAAACCACTTTCTTTAGAGTTCAAACTGAGTGTGAGCACACCGGATATTTGAGCCTCATATTAACTATTGTAATGTCAAATGGTGCAACACCTTCCCCAGTCACCTGAAGAAATTAGCAAGCTTGCAAAAGAAAATATTATGAGCCATATCTTGGTCTGGTTATAATACTTGAATCCTAGACTCTCCAAGCTCATCCCAGTCAGCTGTCCCATGCATACTTATAACACCAGAAATACACATCTTATCTCTGATAAGAAAAGCCGACTGAAATGCACTAGTCTAAGTATAACAACCAGGGGCCCGCAGATCTGGAATGGGCTTGATGAGAGTCTGAAAATATCTCAATCCATCTCTGTCTTCAAGAAGAAACTGAAAGAAAAACTGCTTAATTCATATGTATAGCATAGTTTAGTGATCTGGGAATGTTTGTTGATTGTTCCGTGTGGGTTTTTTTGTTGAAATATGTATTGTATCATGTTTTTGTTAAAAATTATTTATTCACTAAGTTGACCATCTCGCTGCTCAGGCTCATAAGCTTTAAATAGCTTCTTGGGAGACCTGGCACTCCACACAACTGTGTTTTGTATGAGTACGATCCAAATGCTGACATACTGTGTGTGGGTGTGAATAAATTTGATTTGATTTGATTTGATTTGAAATGTCAGTAAGAATCACCAAAAAATTGCATACACTCAACTGCAGTGTGAACAGATGGTCAACGTTAAAGCAGGAAGTGACTGTGTATTTACCAAGGGCACTTTGGGTCAAAATTAAACCATTTACCTTTGTGACATCTTCCGAGTAAGTTTGACTAGTAAACCAAAAAGAACAAGATCCATGTATTAATAGTGTAAGTGTAATAGTATGGTATAAAAGTATAATGAAGTCATCCTTTAAATATGCATGTTGGTTTAAAACACTACATTTCAGAAGTTCGATAGACAAATATCCATCAACCCATAAATTTAAGTAAATTATGTCAGCGGTGGATAATTAATTATACACTCTGTAATATTATGCTTTAATACTATGCTTATACTAAACTCTAATTAAAAACAGTAATTTCTTATGAATACATAATCTCTGAAGTAAAAAAAAAACAAAACAAAACAAGAAAACACCTCAATATCAATCATATAGACTCAGGCTACATTTAGACGAGAGCAGCCCTGCTGAAAATAAAACAGAAAAGTCTTTCCTTTGCGTCTTTAAAAAAATCTGAGTTTATGTCAACAACTGAAAGTGCTGTAGTTTGCATGCCAGGCTGGTAGTCAGAGGTGTAACTTTGTGATGACATGCCACTGCAGCTGCTTAAAGTTGTTAACTTCCTGTTGCTGATAAGCCCTACGCAGCCACAAATTGAAGGAATTCAGCCGTAGTTTGACTTCAAAAATTTTGCTACAAACACTCAAATTCAAGTTTGCCTCAATAGACTGTCGTCATATTCGCCTTGCTTTGAGTGCACTGTGGAGTGTCTGAATGGAGCCTGGTGCGGAACATTGACGTGCATGAGCATTAGCATTAGCATTAGCATTAGCATTAGCGTAGTCGAAGCTTTCACAGGCTTTGCAGCTTGCCGGTTTACACAGTCGGAAAGAAGGTTGCAGTTTCAAAAGATTACATCCTGGAATCCTGTTTCAAATGTTTGCAGTTTCAGGGATACCAGCATGCCACTGACATGTAAGGAAGGCAGAACCGCAACAAAAGTGTCTAATTTGATGTGAAAACATTCGAATGTGAAAACTGTAGTCTCAAGAAATCCTCTCTTTCTAAGAATATTTTATTATTATTCAGTTTGTGATACCCAAAAATGGTAACAAATGGTCACCTTTCCTGTGCTGCCCTGAGGTGACAGTGTGCGGAGTTGCATTGCAGCCATTTCATTGCTTTTTTTTTTTCAATGTAGTGTGGCTGTGACCACCTACAAGAAACAACCACTGTTTTAAACTCTTCATTTAGCATCCCTTAACCATCCTTTTTTTCTCTTCCCTTAACTACAGTCTTTCCTTTAGTTAAACACTGGCAATGGTAATATTTTTGTTCAAGTAAGCTGGGATTCTGCAGAATTGAAATATCAATATTATGCCAGGCAGTTGGGTTGAAGTAGAGATAACTTGGGTGTGAAGGTGGAACAAGTGACTTTAGCTATAATAAACCTGGTGTAATGAGGCTCAGCTGAAGCTTTAGAACTATTTGCACATGACCTGCCGTGTTTAAACAAAAGGTTGGAACCCATAAAGCTTCTTAAAATTCAATCCATTTTTGGCTGCAACAGGTTAATCAAATCTGTGCAAGTCCTGCTGAGACCTTACAGTGGTCAAGAAGCAGAGAAATGAAGGATTTGTAGTACCCTATGTTTGAGAGGGTTGTGTTGAATAAATAAAAAAAAAAGTCTTCAATAATCCACATGATTCAGTTGAAATCAGGATATCAGAAGCAGCACTTAGACACAGCTCATTTGTCAGTCAGTAACCAGAGAGCTACTGCAGTCAGTGCAGCTTTTAAAGAGCCAAAACCAGAGAACAAGCTTCCTAAATTTCTCAGTGAGGCTTTAAAATTTAATTAACCAGCGATGATCAAA
>JAQLOL010014038.1:0-13179 GCA_029783665.1 Naso thynnoides
TCAGGAAGTTAAGTATTTGACATATTGGATTCAACGGGTCACAGTTTCTCTTTCTGATTGTATAGAAATCAAACATCCTCCTCTGCTCGGCCTCAGACAGCTGGAAGTAATTACACACTTCCCCCTCACTCTGCAGCCCCCACTCCTCCCAGTCCTCCCCCTCCCTCACACAAGGTCTGACTGTGTCTCCAGCACATTATAAATTCATTCAGGACTCACAGCTAGCAGACTGTGAGCCAACTAGGTCAACTTAAACAGCAATGTTTACTGGTCAGTTTTGAAATTACTCAAACAGAACCCAACAGAACACTGGTCTGCTGAGAGAACACTAATAAAACACTGGAAACACATTATGCATACTTTTCTGCGCTGGAGAAACAGAGTTCACATGAGTTCATGAGTCAAGTTAAACCAAGAAGGACTAATTTAGGATTTAAATGTCAAATTTTATTTGATTTTTAATTAATTTCTTTCAGATTCCACACAATGTATTCATACATCTTGCACATAAAGACTCAAATAAAATCCCTGTCTTTGTCCTCCACCAGTGGAGCAACAGGTGACGTCGGTATGAGCTGATTGGCTGTAGTCACAGGATAATCAATCATAGGAAAGTGCAGTAGCTGACTGGCGATACTTTTGAAAACAGTGCAGGAACCCAAATTGCACAATGTCCAATAGAGAAAAAGAAGAAGACATTAGAGATTACTTGAGCAAGCAGCACTATCTTCATACGCAGGAAGGTCTGATCTGTACATTTTGGCAAACTTTCGGTTATTCTAGCTGTAAAGGCTAGCGTCCCCACTTAAACACTCCATTTGATGTATTAGGTAGTTTTATAGGATATCTTGATCGCACTTATCATCAAATGAACAGCTTTTTGTTCACTTTATAGGTTGTTGATTGGCCTTTGTTTATAGTAGCCTGTATTTATATCAGGCTCTGGGTTTTCAATTGTGCACCAAAAGCAGCCACAGCTCAATTGCAGGCAATGATTGAGAGCAAAGCATTTTTTGTTTGTCAGGTGACATTTCTCAGCACAGCACTGGTACAAGCACATTTTTCAAAACATCTTTGACAAACAATGTTTTCAAATATGATTGGGATAAAATTGGACATTTTAAAAACGAGGTGTGGACACAGTAAAAGTGTAAATGTCACTGAGAGACACAGGTATCAGATGAAAAAGATCAAGGGTTTGATCCCCATCAAGCTGCAATGAGACTGTTTCTGTCCAATGACAGACACGCGATGTTTACTGGTCACATGTTCAGACTGAACTGCACTGAAATGCTGTTCATTGTACAAGGCCGATGTGAACGCCCAAGTCTCTGGTCTCACAAGTTGCAGCTCTGTGGCCATGAAACAGAAATGAGTAAAATGATTTCCAGGTTTGTTTCTGATGCTGAACGTGTGTCAGGATGTGAGTTTTACCTCCCACAGGTCTGATTTAATGAGTTAAACCTCCAGCTGAGAACAAAAACCATGACTCACTGCTGCTGTTTAAATTCAAGTTTATACAGCAATAAAACTTGTAAGAGAAACAACAGGAGCAACACTAAAAGAGCTATAGTCAGACGATCTGCATCGCTAAACTTTTGTTATAATGATTTCAAGAATCAAGAAAGATTTATTGTTATTTTTGCAGTGCAAAAACTAAATTCTAATGTAACTCATTTCTGCTGCTATATGAGGGACACAGGGGAACAGCAATATTTTCTAATCTTGGACCAGTATAAAAGTGAATGAAACCAATCTGACTGAACAAAGAACAATAACAGACTAAGAAAGAAAAATAGAAAAAGGTAAAGAAAAAAACCTTCAGTGATGTGGATTTTGCATTTGCTCCTTTAATCAGAAACAAAGGAAATAATCACATCCTGAAAATAAACATATAATCAGGGTTTAAAATATCTGGAATTTACATCCTGATCTTTCCTAGGAGTTATCATCAAACTCTGTTCCTGTTTCCAGGAAAAATACCTGCCAGACATGTTAGCCCTGGTTGTGTGATTTTACATTTCACATACACATGGATGGGGTCTGAGGGGGGCACATTAACAGTTTTGAACAAAAACAACAACAGCATAAATGAAATAAAATAAAACAAGTTATTAACAATACAGGTAATGGTGTTGCCTTCACTGAATCCACATTAATCTGAAATGTGAAGCTGCTGAAGACCAAGAAGGAAACTGTGAGTCAGTGTGAAACCTGAAGAGCAGGACAAAAAAAAGCTAAGAGAGGTCAAAGTGCTGCAGATGTTTGAATTCAATGAAGGTTAAAATAAACAGGAAGCTCCCTGTCACTAACTAACACTGAACGTTTGATTACAGTGAACGCAGCTCTGCTGTAAACACACTGAGGTTTTAGCTGGTCAGTGAATGCCTCGCTGTGTGCTGCAGTGTATAAAGAGGTTTCCTTTTCCCTTCCTTAGCATTATGTTGAAATGGAAAAGAACCTGGTTGTTGTCATCACCGATTTATTGATTTATTTAACAGGAGCATTATTGCATATTCAAAAAAAAAAAAAAAAAAACACTGAAAATTTGACTTTCCTCTTTATCTCTCCCAGATGTTACCACCATAAATGGTGCTATTTCGATAGAATATAATTACTTTTTGTAAAACAAATATTGACTAAATAAAACAATGTGCTGGACTGAAACATGCAAAGTTCATTATTATCATTATTATATTATTATCGCAAATATTATCATCATCATCATCATCATAATCTTGTATGCATGTTTCAGTCGAATTAAATATTTGAATACAGTTCCTCTCTGACATCAGGGGTGGATTGTTGTTCTTTTAAAATGTACATACGTGTTCGTTGGAAATTTATTCAAACTGAATATATGAAATAAGGTCTAAACGAGACACCACGTTAATTCATATTATGTTATATTAGAAATTATTACATTCTAGTTTTCTTATCACTTCAGGTGTCTCTTTTCTACACTTCTTGTCTTCCTGGTTTTATTCGTGAACAGGTAAACAGGTGTATCACTGCCATCTGCTGGACAAGAATGGAGCAGCAGACAGGCAGGAAATCAGACTTTCAGTAAATATACAAATGTTGACTCCATGACTGTTCCACAGAATGTTCACTGGTGTTCTGTTCTATTGTTATTTCTTCAGTGTTTATTTAAGCTCTGTTTGTTTCTCATCCTGAGGTTACATGTTTCTTAAGAGTCAGGCAGATTGCACAGGTGTGTTTTATCCTGCAGGTATGAGTTCACCTGTTTTATGTGATGTTCTTAAGTCGGTGATGATTATTCCCGCCCTCTGACTTCCTCCTGTACCAACAGATTTAATACAGATGTCTTCCTCTGTAATTAAGGTTCCAGCCGTCTCTGTTTTTATGACTTTGTTTATCACAATTTTACCTGTGACCTTGACACTATCTTCAAGATTTTCAGTCACAGAGGACTTGGTTTTCCAAAGATGGTTGAAATATGGCAACTGGACTTAAAATGATTTTGGCTTCTTTAGCTCAAAAATGTGGGGTGTCTCAGGTTTTTACCAATAGAATTGTTATCAAGGTCATTGGTTCGTTGTATGCAGAGGTTGTGTAACAAAATGTAACAAAACAGTTGTGGCGTCTATATATAACATATAACATACACATCAAGCAGGACTTTCTAAACAATAATGATGGCATAAAGTAGCAATAACAATCGTTTAACATTTCTGTTCTATGGCGATCAATCTTTTTCTCTGCTTGCAGGGTAAGAAGCCTCTGGATCTTGGTGTTTTCCCAAGTTGGAGACATTTTTTGGTTCCTGTTCTTCTTCCTTAAAGCTGTGGTAGGCAAAATTTGGAAATCAAGCTAGCTGTAGCATGAGACTTCTTGGGAAGCAGCTCTGCTGTGCCTTCCCCTCCCTGTTTTTTGCTCTGGCTCATGTTTTATTTCGTTTGTTGTTACTCTCTCTGTTAAGGCAGGTTTACACCAAAGATACAAGACAAGACTAAACTGTTGCATAGGAAAATTGCAGCCAGATAAATTGGTCCATCTCAGCTTGACTAAAGCCGGCTAATGGTGTCGCCAGCAGACACTTTTGACATCAGAGGCAAGTCTTAGAGCCTAAGGCACGTCACTTGTTTCAGCAGCCAGTCAGCTCATCAGGCGCTAAAAAAAATGCAGCATAGAGCAGTCAATAGAAATGCATGCTCTCTGTATTACCATGATTGTCCAAAAATACCACATGACGATGTGAATGAGCCAACTCTGAATACAGAGCATACAGAGCCACAGAGAGGCGCAGAAGCATAGTGTTTTTTCAGACCACTTGAATTACAATATACTAAAAGGTTATAATGAAATTTTAGCGCAATGACATCAAAGATAAACTGTCTACCCCAATTTTAGCTGCTGACTGCAGATAGCTGTTTTAAACCTCCTGCAAGGTTGCATTATTAACACGTCGCCAAAACATTATATCCCAGCATGCCAGCTTGGCTTTTCACACAGATGTTGATTTAGCACAGTTACTACCCTCCTTACCTCCCTTGGAGCAGTGACCCAGATTACTCCTTTGTAACTTTTATACAGTAAGGTGCAATATTCCCACCTGGCACAGGCTGTATAACAGAGCTGATTGATACCTCTGGTTGTTTCCTGGCTTCCTCTTCTTCTTTAATAACCATTGCTTCAGTTGCTGTAGTCGCCGTAGGCCAAGTGTAAACGGTTGTTAAGCCTCCTTGGAAAGGATGAAAGGATAGCATTATAAGTCAGTGATAGATGGTTTCATAGACCTTCTTCTCTGTTTGGGGATGGGTTCTTTAATATTCATACTATGCTCATATCTTTGATAAAACACTGAGCTGAGCTAAGGAAGAGACTAAACTACTTTCATGCTATTTAGGGTTTTTACACTGTAAGGAGACATCTCTAGTAAAAACACCTACTGACATTGTTATTGAGAATATAAATAACATGTAGACATTTTCATGGAGATTCCATAGTCTCTGTGTGTAAACTCGCAGCAGCATATGAACCTTGTAAACTCTGTAAACTGATGCAAGATCCACATCTGTGGTCCAAGAAGAGCCACTTTTGAACTGTGCAGATTGTGCAAATTGTTGGTCCCATTTTGAAGCAAATTGAAGCTTTCAGGGAAATCTGAAGAACCAACTGGTTAGCAGTTCCTTGTGGAACCTAAAAAAGTTCCCCTATGGAATCACTATGAAGAATCATTTTTGGTTAGAACTTGAACCTTTACTTTTAAAGGGCATACCAAGACCTGAAACAGAAGTTTCTTCACATGGTGATTGTGAAATGAGAGCAGACTGAGCATCGACAGAAAGCACTGTTAGTTTGACTAAAGAGAACCAACAACCTTCCCGTCCCGTCTCATTTCTCAGCTAATCTACTGAAGTTACCACTTCATTTTATACAGTCTCTCACTCTTTTCCTAATTTACGTCTTTCCCGTCTCTTTCTGCCATATTTGTGTCAACTCTAGAGTAGAATTCTGGGTCATTGTTGCTGTAAATCATTTTGGTAATTGCTACTGTCAAACTGTCCTCAGCTGAACTCTGAGGCTGCAGTGTTGAAGTGGTAGCTGCTCTGTTAATTTTGTGTATATTTGGTTAAGTTAGAGATGAAGATCAGGGACCTATTCTTCATATGTATGTGTGACACAAAAGGATTTGACACTGATCTGAATGAGGAATTCTTCAGTGATTTAACATGAATCTGGAACTGTAATTATAGCAACAAGTCCTCAACCTGCAACTCAAACCTGCAAAATTTCACCTATTGACAATTAGCTGACCTTAAACTGTGAACAATAAACAGAAAGTCATTTGCACACAAATGTCTTTCTTTGATATATATAGTGTAAGACTGTTGTGTATCGATCCATCCGTCCACTGACTCAGTGTCATGTTTTTCCTCACCTACATATTAAATCAACAGTCTCTCATTTTACAGTCACATTACTTGAAATAGACTTTCACAATAAAGTTTGCTGAGAAACTTTTCAGGTAATAGTCACATGGTTTGGTTTTGGCATCAGAGCTAGGCTACTTGGTTAAATTAAGAGGAAAGATTGTGGTTTGGCTTAAAACATTGAGGTTACTTTCACTACTGATTTCACGTGATAACTGAACCCCCGGTCCATCATGTGAGTCCTGTGTGTGCTCCACCACTTTATCCCAACCTCCACCCCCACGTGGATTGTCTCTCTCTAACATTAATAATCACTCTCCTCTGGTATCACACTTTAATACTCGCAAGACACACCATTTACAGCCATGACATCCCACACCAAAAGTGTGAGGAAGTGAAGTGACCATCTGTGGGCCTAGTTTTGATGGTGTGTCCCGTACAATCAGCTGTAATTTGCCACTGAAGAAACTTTTCAGCCAATCAGGCATTATAAATCAGCAGTGGGGGCTGTTGCTGTGTGGAGCTTTGTTTCTAAGTTTCTGTTCGAACAGATTCATTAGGCTGTTTTAACAAAAAAGAAAATAACTGTGCTATTCATACATCAGCAGATCAGGTTTTACTCTATGCAGGTAATCCAGCAACATAAAAATAGAAAATACAACAGCATTTGTTCACTTTTCCCATAAGACGAAAGCAGCGAATGAGCTGAACACAAAATGGGTTAAGAGCCCAAAGTATGGTCCTGCGTGAGACCCCCAATCCTCCCTAGTGCTGTTATTCTTGAACTGACCTTCACACATCAGAAGCTGTCACACAGCAACAGATAAAATTCGAGCACAAACTGGCCTACAGAGAAATGATGAGTCTGCACTTCCTGTCTCAGCTATACAGGAACAGGAAGTCATCAAACTGTTGTCAAGAAATCCATAAATTAGAGTGTGTTTCCTTGGACACAGGATGTACCATGCTTTATCAGCTGATAGAAAAACTGAAGGACGGTTTCTTAATCTGTTTTCATCCTAAAAAGGAAGAAGAACCTTCGTCATCATCAGAAAGTGGAAGTCGCTCTGATTTCTCTATATAAAAAGAGGGAAGATGCTGCAGAATTGTGAGCAGCCAAAATCGATGAACAGTTCATAAACAATTTGATTATACAGTAAACTATAAAATATATGGTGCCATATAAATGAATAATTCAATGATTGAGGACAACAGCTTAAGGCAACAACAGGTCTTGATAATAAAAAGGATAAATAAACAAAATAAAGGAGCAGCGCGTGAGAAAAAAAAACCCTTACTATAAAATTACGGATCTTTTAGTCAGTAACCACAACATTAGGCCTAAGAGTCACTGTCCAGAATAGTGAAAGAGTGCAGTAGTACAGCGGAGCGTCATCTGATCTGTTCAACAGACAGGTTGGAAAGAAATTCAAAGCTACCTTTCTGACAGGACCCTGTACACTCTGAATATCAGCCAACCCCTAATGTGTGCTGTGTGCATCTTCTTGCTGCAAAACCAGCTGCCTTTTAAAATAATAAAGTTGACTTGAGTTAAAAAACGTAACATTACGGTTGGTGTTTGATTGATCAAAATAATTGTAAACATTTCCTGTATTAGAAGTAGGTTAATAGTTTTAGTCACGAAAAAGATGGTATTATATTTTTGCTCCAAAAGTTTGAGTCAGGAGTGATGATTAAGTCTAGCTCAAATTTTAATCATGGTATGAATAGCGTAAATGCTTTAAGTCAGTGGTGTGAGGAGGTGTGTGAGGAGAAGAGTTCACTTTGTCACCATCTGAGCCGGTGTTTTTCCTGCCCTACAGAGAGTATTTGACACCACTAGCACTTGCACTCTTCATACTGCTGATTAGATAAACAGATGGCAGCCACAGCAGATTTAATGTTATTCACGTCTATTCATTAAAAATACAAATACTTAACTGACTCACGTTTCAATCAACAATTAACAGTCTGTCAGAAGTCAGAAATATTTGTTGAGGCCCATTACTTGTGAAGTAATGTTAACCTTCATTCGAAACTACAACCTGCTCTTAAGCTGATGACATTAGAAACATTAGTTCCTATTAACAAAATTAGTTATAATATTAGATTCTGGAACATGTTAGTGTTTGTGTTTCACTTGTCACCCAGTTTAATGTTTGAATCCAAAGGATCTAAAATGGATATGAGAAAAGATGTGTAACACTCGCTAGCATAATAACAGCCAACAAACGTGATAAAGCACAAATGTAATACAAATCTGCAGCTTTGAATGTAATCATCCCACAAACATAATAAGTTTCCTTCAGTTTCTCTCTTCTTTGTTTTTCCTCAGCATAGAAGGGATCAAACTAAATCAAAGAGGTGGTAATGTTAATTTTATGAGGAAAAGAAGAAAAGCATTTCGGACTTTTCATTTAAAAAGTTGTTTTTTTAATTGTATTTCTACAATGAGTTGTTTTAATACAGTACATGTTTTTTTTACCTTTTTAATCCTTACAGTTTCTTAATACTTTTGGCAGTTTCTTTTTCTGCATATAGCTCTTTAAATGGTTACTCCAAAACCACCTCCTGTTGCTGCTTCCAAGCTCACGACCATATATGGTGTCATTCAAGTCTTCTGCTGGATTCTCCTCTCACCTCCCTTTAAGATTGTATTGGTCCAAAGTCACATGACCCTTTAACCAATCCACCTTTACAGGTGATCCATTGGCTGATGTGTATGTGGATGTAAATGACTGGTTGTATTTTTGAACCTTTTGGCATATCTACCTATTTAAATGATGTTTGCAATGTGTTTCTTGATGACCCTGATGATGGCTACAACCTGAAACACGTCGGTCTAATGCCCCATACAGACTGTGTAATCTTAGTAATCTTATAAGCTTGCTGCATACTACACTGTGTGACATGAATCTCACAAACTTGGGTGTAACATCAAGTTTAATATGTGCAGATTGTATGATGACAATGCCTGATAATCACAGGCTACCACGTACGTCTATGTGCAAGAATAAAAAACCGTCATGACTGTTTGCCACATCACCATGCCGCATCACCATCTACACCACCAGTGCCTTGACAAGACCTCCATGGCAAGACATTAACCGAGTGTTTTTTTGGCTGTAGCGCCAGTGTCGCATTGATTGTTGCGTTATATCTTGCTGCATTTCTATTGGTTGATGTAGGTTATAGCAGCAGTCACACTGTGAGATGCAATGAGACGGTCGTCCTAAATTTCTGACACTGTCAGAAGATTATCTCAGGCTATCTTTGGTCGCAAGACTGTGTCTCACTGTGCGACATAGGACCACCGTTTCAGAGCCACGACCAAAGATATCACCACGTTTGGTTATCTTTTGTTTGGGACAGCCCAAAATCGCACAGTGTATACCGGGTTTAATAAAGTTGTTCTCTAAACTAAGTGTTGCTGGAGCTTTTTGACCTCCATGCACCTTTGAAGTTGGTGAAGTTGTGCCAGATACCCCTACTCCGCTGCTATAGTGGCAATAAAACACCAACAGAACCAAAGTCTTCAATTTTACCACTACATGGTGCTAAAAACTACACACTGCTTTTTAAAAACCCTCTAGCAGCCCCATAGAGATTTTATGTCTTTAGGGGTGCCAGAGGAGGTTTTTTTCCTTTCTTTTAAAAAAAAAAAAATTCATTAATGTATAATTTGCAGCAAATGTAATGGGTGGTGCTTATAGGTCTTCATGGGAAACGTGTTTGAAATGAGGAGATGCATATGTATAAAGTTCACGACTCTAGGTCAGATAGAGTTCGAGATATGCCTGTTTAAATGTGCATTTTCAGCTGCTTGTAATAGTATCCCCATTTGGCTGATTTATTTAAGATTTGCACCATGGCCTTGTGGCATGGCCCTCTACTATTCTGTTTTGTAAGTTTCGTAAAAAAAAAAAAATGCCACCTTTTTCTGAAAAGCCACATCCTCTGCAATTTTCATTGGCCAGTAAAATGGCTTTTTAAAAAGATGAAATTTTAGATATTGGTCTCTAGATTGTGTGTGCCGAGTTTTGTGCAGATGGGTGAAAATTCCAAGAAGGAGTATGATTATAGGTTTTTTTATGACCCCCTTGGGATGATCCTCTTCCAGCATGCCAGATTTCACAAATGTCGACCTTACTTCTATGGACTGCCATAGCTTTCGGTGGCAGAGTAAATAATAATAAGAAAAGACAGAAACACAATGGGGTATTTGCAGCTTTGCTTCTCAGCCCCCAGTAAACAAACAATGCCGATCACAAATATAATTTTTTTTTTTATATTTGTGGGAGGTTATTACAATTCTGAAAGTTGAAGATTCCCACCTTCCCAGAAATGTAACAAATCCCTGCAAATGGAATAGCTATTACATTTGCAAGAAATTTGGTATTACCTTTGTATTAGGTAGCTACGTTTGTAGGAAAGTTATCACCATTAGTGGGATTATTACATTACAGGTGCAGATTTGTATTACGTTTATGGGTTTGTTATGTTTTGGGGCTCTTATTATGTCAGCGGGGGTAACAAGGTGCTCTCTAAACAATCAACAGACACTGTGACAGGTAAGGCCGGGATGGAGGTGGGGCAACAGGATCAAACACTTGATCAATGAATAGGTTGTAAACGTGCGAATGGAAATATAGATTCATTACATCAGTTTGCTGCTGTTTTTACTGTTCATCATTGATCAGATGATCACATGTCATTTTAAGGATCCCTAAAGCAAAACTGTGTTACTTCACAAAACTTAAAGAAATAAACAAAGTCTACAGTCTATGACAACTATCTGTAATATCATCCAAATGTATCATCAACAGGTAATTAACTAAGACTAGATATGGTTTCATGCAGTGCCATTGTGTTTTAAGCCACTAAGACACATCAACAGTCATCTGTGGACATCTGTTTGGATGGGTTGGTTGCATTCAAACTCCAATTACTCATGGAACTACAAACAGCACAAACAATGCATAGAGCTAAACATAATTAATTGCAAGCAAATGTCAGAGATGGGAATTATAATCTAAGGGGAAAATTTTAATCAACAAATTCACAGGATGATGACAACTTTGAAAAGTTTTTATATTTTAATAACTGGTGTTTTAGAATAGTTTAAAAATAGAGTTGAAGCACTGTTCAAACATGAACCATTTTAAAAAGATGTACAATAATATGATTTTCAAGACGTTAATGGGTGAAGAAGGGGTTTGACAGTTTATGTATTTGTATTTTTTCTTTTTTATTAATATAATTTCTTTTTTCTATTACTTTCTTTTTTTAGTAAATAGTGATGTAAATATTTTACAGTTATTTATAGTTTATGTATCTTATAGATATATATATAGTTTTTTAAAAAATCATTTTTTATATAATGGAGGCAGGTCAATTATTTTTCAATGACTGATGGAGAAGAGGTGGACTTTAATAAGGTTAAACTTCTTCCCATTCCTTTTTGGATATATTTTTATGTTTGAGTATGTTTGTATTCACATTCTTTCCTTTTTTTCCTTCCTTTTTCATGTTCAAAATAAATCTTTCAATTTACTCCATGGTAAATAAAACCTCTTCCAAGAGAGACTAAAACTGCGCATGAACTCCAAGTGTTTCAAGACATCTTTGAGTTTACCCCGGGTATTTCCTGAATGGGTATTTTGATCTGATTTAGCCAGATTTATGGACTGTAACTGAAGGTTTTAAAATAAATTGGAATTTTATTTTATTTTTTTTAAATTTTCTATATATAAGCAAACATGAACTCTCTCAAAGAGTCAAACCATTAAAATTAAATAAAGAAGTAAACCAGTGCCACCTGGTGGACAGAGTCAGAGGGTGAGTGCAAGCCACTAAACACAGACACAACATAATTTCAGTAACCACAGAGCCATGAGAAGTACACACAAATCTGAGTTCAAACTCTGGAGGATGATGACAGCAGCTTCCCACAGACACCAGCAGCTCAGTTTTAACACATCTGTACATGACTGTACAGTGACATCATCTCCTTTGAAATGTCCACTGACAGTTTTTGAAGAACAAATGATGTGAACCAAAGATATGTTTGTTATTTACAAGCCTCAGTCCTACTTTTCCCATTCTGCCTTCCTGTCCATCCCTTCAGCCACATTCCTCCATTCATTCACCAGATGCCCTCAGTGTACATAATTCCCTCAGTCTGCATCCATGTTGTCCTCACTGCCTCCCAACAAGGACTCGTGGATACAGTGTTGTGCAGGTTCACACTTTACAAGAGCTTGATGAGAGTTTACACAGGTTAAATAAACTGTAGCTGACATTCAAGGCTCACAATTTTTCATTTTTTAAGTAAATTCTTAATCCCCAAAATTAATAAGGTCCTGTACCCCCCCGATTTGCTGCTGCTGAAGCTGACGTCCAAGCTTGTTTTTACACCACAAGCAGGATTTGCATAAAAATTTGATCTTTCTGCAATAACACGTTTAAAATTGCATTAACTAGCAGAATCTCAACTCCAAGTCCTTTTATCGAACACCTACAATTCCAATTATATAGAAAAACACAACACAGCCAGTTAAAAAAAGACAAGCAGTGTGGTGGGCTGCAAAGAGAAATATCAGACTTCAGAAAGAAAATGAAGTGAAACTTTTACAGCTAAATAAAACGTAATGCAGACAATACACAGATGGACACACAATAAAAACTCACAAAGACTTCAGCCACAAACACACAATAAAGCAAAGAGAGTCACATGGTTTTCACACCATGCAGCACACAAATACACACAGTGATACGTTGCTTTGTACTTGCCCAATCTGTGAGCCTCGTGCACCCCAAAGACCTCATTAATCTGTCCAGCTGGTTCAAACAGCAGAAAGCCCTCACACACCTCACTGAAGGTAGAAGTTCGTTTAGGTAGACCAACTGTTCAGGCACACAGGTGTGTTTTATTTGTGTCACCTGACCTGGCAGGGGCCTGTTTTTTTTGTGTGTGTGTGTGTGTGTGTTTTTTTAATGTCACGTTTGCTCAGTTTGCTGTCACATCTCGATACAGATGACACGGTTAACTATGCTCATGTTCAATGCATGGGGAGATGCAGAGAGAGGAAATGAGGAAATGTGTTTTTAGAGAAATGATAACTTCTGCCTCTGATGTCCCTCAATATTTGCTACCTTTTGAAATGTGCTGCCTAATGTGTCTCAGTTAGAAGTTTCATTTTGCAGCATCTGTGATTAGAAGATCACAGCTGGATCAGCTGTCAGTCGGCTGTAGTGCCTTTGATGAAGTGTGTATCTGCAC
>JAQLOL010014039.1:0-13173 GCA_029783665.1 Naso thynnoides
TAATATCATCACCATCATAGTATATGGCCATAGCGGTTTACAAAAAAATGAATAAATGAATAAATAAATAGAAAAACAAATAAATATAGCGTTTTTGACTGATGTTAAATGATGCAACACATGCACGGATGGATGTAAATCTGAGAGTAATCTTGAGAAACTGATGCAAATTAAAGAAGAAAAAAGAAAATAAGGCTTTTAAAAAAAATCTGTGTTATTAAGTGAATGTAACCCAGCAGCACCCTTATGTGTGAGTGTGTGTGTGTGTGTGTGTGTGTTTGTAAATATCTTAGCATCTTCCAAGAAACTGTTTGTGTCCATTTAGGAATCATCCATGTATAAAATGAACTAGTTGTGTTAAAGCTGTTCAGTCTTGACCTTGGAAACAGCAGTCGCTAAAACAATCCTGCCTCCTGGTTCACATGTTGTCTGCAGAAACAACAACAACAACAACAAGAAAAGAAAAAAAAAAGGAGGGTTATGTTGTCTGTATATGCTTTGACTCGTTTTTTTTTTTCCAGTGCAGTGGACCAAAAATCTGCATCAGTAACTATTACAGACTGGTGCAAAGAACCGAGCAATGACCAATAACATGCAGTGTTCCAGTCAACACTTAGATTCAAGATTCAAGCACTTTATTGTCATTGTGTAGCACAACAAAATTACTCTGTGACAACCCCGGGGGTGCATTTAAAATCCAAGAAACATGAACACTATAGACATAAGAATAAACGGTAAAGCCAAAAAAAAAAGCATAGTAAAGGTGTGAGACAAAAGAAAGTGACCATTTTAAAGCGCTAAGTTTTAAATAATACAGATAACAACGCAGGAAATACAAAATAAGAGCAGCACAGAATAATCATAGAAAATATGTGCATTGGCAAAGATGCCAGAAATAAGGCCTGCAGGGAGCAGGAGCGTAACGAATGAACTACAAGAAAATGCAAACTGTTCAGATCAGAACTCTTCACACCAGCAGTGACACGAAATTGCGACAGAAACGCGGGAATACAAATTTACGAAAGAGTTTTGACCGCTCACTCCAAAGAGGGAAAAATGTGGTACAGTATTAAAACATAGCAGAACTTCTCAACCATCAAACACAAAATATTAACACAACATTATTACGTCACAGGTGGGGTGGGTATAAGCCAGATGCTTGGACGGGTGAAAAGTTAAGAGAGCCTCCCATACGTTAACTCTGGTTAGCCTCTGTTACCTCATCTATAAGTAAACTAAATAAGGTAACGTTACTCATCATTTGCATAGCGCAATGAATCGGCGATGCTCTGCCATATGTTGTCTAAAATTGTTGTCTTTATAATCTGCGTGTCATTTGTGTCAAACATGGCTTGGTGCTGACAGACACAGATAACTTGATAGCTTGTCAGCCATTATTGTTGATGCTGGTGTCGGATGAATGTGACGTCCACTTCACACAGCCATCCAAAAAACTGACATTAATGAAATAAAAGGGTCACTTTTTCGCTGCGATATTCGATTTCTGTGTGAGAACACTCATGCCCAATCAGCAGTTTGAAAAATATTTATCAATACGCATAGAAAAAAAAAGCATCTGGTGTGTAAAGGCCTTTAGTGGTCAGTGTTCAGCAGCACAGATTATTATTGCGCATAACAGTTAAGAGTTCAAGTCAGTGACATATGCGCAGTGTTGCACATTTCCAACTTAGCTTGTTTCACATGATCAGTGAGGTAGTGGTCATCTCAGAATGAGGTCATTACAGAAGGTTAATGGCAAAAACCCCCACCTTTTACAGACCGCATTCACGGATCGATCTGAAGCGCCTGCCTGATGGGAGGAGCTTAAACAGGTTGTGTCTTTTTGTCCTCAATGATTGCTTTGGTTTCGGGTTGCTGGTGTCACACCACGCTGTCAGGTTCTGAACCTCCTCCCCGTATGCAGCTTCGTCAGAAGAAACTGTTGAATGTCTGTAAAACTTAAAGTCCCAATGAAATGAAGATCGATTTTAGGTTTTTTAATCAGATATGTGTTGCTCTTATCCTTGCCTTTATCACAGGCCCAACAGTGACCAAAAAGTAGTTTTGCAGTTTAGATTAATTTTTATTTTACAGTTTAGCATTTCCTTGAAAACGTTAAAAAATACTGCTGAAAAATACTGAAGACTCATCCTGCACTCAAGGGCGTATATTAATTTTGTGACCAAAAAAATTCTTTCTCGAACATCACCCCCAACACGCCCTCCCCTCCCTCTGTCATATAAATGCTGTCAACCGTTGCGCAGGACCACACCTCGCTCTCTCTCTCTCTCTGACAGTGTTCTGGCTCCGCAGCACTGCCGGCTGTAGAGAGCGGCTCAAACATGTACGGCCTCACTCCAAAACCTAGTCACTCTTCTTCCTCACTTTCATCCCTGTTTGAGTCACTAAGTTTGGCTGGAGATGGCGATGGTTGTGGCGAGAAGTCCTCCACAGCAGAGAGAAGGCTCTCCTTGCGACTGTTTTCCATGTTTACACTGCTAGCTGCTGTCAAATTTCAATTTGGCGGTGGCGTAATTCACATTCAGTGTGACTGATTACTCAAAACGCCAATCTTTTTCTGTGACGCGTCCCACCCTAGCTTATCATCTTTACAGGAAATACGTAAGTTCATAGGAGTACGTGGCACTCTGACATCCATTTTATGGGGTCTCTGACAATAGCGTTTAATTTGTGGGTGGGTTGACAGTGATGGGTGAAGAGTGCACGGAGGAGGGGGCTCAGCACACAGCCCTGGGGCACACCGGTCTTCAGGGTGAGGGTGGAGGATCTGTGCTTGCCCAGTCTGACAGACGGGGGTTGGTTGATGAGAAAAGACCCCAAAAAACAGTTATATATGCAGGGAGTTGGTCCTAATGCATGGAGGCTTTTGGTCAGCTGGCTTAGTACGATGAGCCGAGCTGTAGTCAACAACGAGTATCCGAATGTACGTGACATTAGAAGTAACAAATAGCAGCAAAGAATTTACATGCTCAGTAAGTACTAATATTTCTGTGAGTGGTCATAAAGAGAAGTGCTGGCTAAAGAAATAAGAGGTAAGACGAAGGCAACACAATCATGTCAGAGCTAGTTGGGGAAGATGGTGTGGGAGAGGGTGAGTGATGCAAGAATGGGAGAAAGGGAGAAGGGGTGGGTGGTGTTGGGGGTGGGGGGCACAGCAAGGATCCAGCAACGGTTTGAGAGCCGTGGATGAGCTGGAGCTCAGGGTTGCAGAATGGCCTGCAGCTCTGTCTGAGGCTGTGTGTAAACCAGCAAGAAGGCTTTAAATTCATTATGAGCTGTTGTGTATGCAGCTGGTGGAGGAGGTGCAGTATGAGGGTGGGGGCTGAGGTTAAAAATACTGGGTACTTTGGTGGGGGCGGGGGATTCAGGAGGCCTGTCTGAATGGAGATGACGACTGTACAAAGAAAAAACTAATTTCTCATAATAACTGGTAGCATCTTTAAATATTAAAGGCAGGTGTTTTTTTTTTTCAGTCCAAAGAGGCACATGAAAAGGAAGTTTCACAGCAATCTACCTTTTAGATTCTTCGACATTTTGGGTGCAAAGGAGGTGTTTTAGCCTCAGGGAAGCATAGAGACTTGGCAAAATGCACTAAATGGTGAACACGGTTTCTAGTTTTTTCTCCTTCGCCGCTTCCTTTCTTATTTTTTAAAACTAAAAGAACAGGCTGACAACATCAGTCATTTGCATCATCAGACATATTCTTAATTGGAAGCAGTTATATTATGTAACCATCTAAGTGGTCTGCAAAAATGGTTAGCATTGTAACAACTGTCTTCATATCTGCATTTCTGTTTCCTCATGATCCTTTTTTATTGATAAATGCAGACTCAACCTGTAAAAAAAATAAAAATTCATAGTAAAAGAAAAAAAGATGGGCATTTCTTGAAGTGAGAGTATTTAGCTCTGTATGTTAATGTTAGATTTTTGCATATGGCATCCTAAAGTCCTGCTGCTGGCAGGATTGGGAGGATACAGTCTACATGAGGGCTATTCAATTACAAATCCAACTGGGCCAGATTTTAAAACCGAGAAATTTAGCTGGGCCAGGCCTTTTCAATGGTCAATAAGCAGCACGTAATGACAAATATTAAACTAACACAAATGCATGTTATGAAAAACAAGCCATTTTTATTTGTTGTGTCCCTTTTAAATTTGGTCAGCCGGCTGGAGAAATCAAAAATCAAAAAGCCCTTTTGCAGCCCTCTCCTGTTGCGATCCCACAGGAAAGTTTATCCAGTGTTTCTCAATGTAGTCCCTTTGAACACTGTAATCTTTAAATATCGTAACACACTCACTGCAAATTTAACACACTGGTTTTCTGTTTAGATTTGGCAGTAAAATAAACAAGTATTTGTCAGTCCAGGTAGGGTAAAAGTGACGTTTTTCATTGTTCATTCATTATCTGTAACCACTTACCCTTCTCAGGGTCGCAGGGGGGCTGGAACCAATCCCAGCTGACATTAGGCGAGTGTGGGGTTCACTCTGGACTAGTCCCCAGGTCATTACAGGGCTGACATGTAGAGACAAAAAACCATTCCTGCTCACAGTCACACCTGCAGTCACCAGTTAACCTGTGTGTTTTTTGGTCCAGTGGTTTTCATTGTCAGTTTCTACATATCTGGGTTAAGAAATTTGTTTTTTGAGGACTACTACTACCACTACTAGACACGCATTTTCACAGCACTCTGCATTGTGGGCTGAATGTTGCTAGGCTGCGCAGAGTGTTGCATTCAAAGTCTGTAGGAATTTCTTTTGTTTGTTTGTTCGTTTTGTTTCTGAATTATCCTGGTCTAGACTCAATGACCCCAAACTCAAGGTAATGTGTTGCTGCTGTGGTTTAAACCTCAGCAGCACAAGGCCAGCTGACAAATGTCCAGAGCCTCAGTGCAGCGAAACGATTCACACGAGGACCGATGTGATGCTTTGGGGAGGGAAAAAGTCTCTTTTCTTCCTCTCCTCCAACACAATATTCTGTCTGTGTGCACATGAATCCAGAAGCCTCAACTTAATCAGTAAGTTTATATGTGCCATGAGCCATATTCTGGATCAGGCACTGACCAAGGCCCTGTCTCAGTTCCCCCCTTGGTCCTACGCCCCCATTTTGCGTGTACCTGTGTAGAGTAGTGTGTCGCATTTCTTTCGGGGACCGCGGGGAAGTGGTGGTCTAGCCCTCCAAACCGAGCGTTTTCAGATGCAGACTCCAAACGTAGGGGGAGACCGAAATCGACATACCTTATGGAAATCCACCAGCTTTATTGTGCGTCAAAGACGTCTTCTACTCGCTTCGGTTCTTCTCTGCATATTCATTAAACGGAGCACGATGATAACAGCCCATGCAACTCGTAACACAACTGCTGGCCCCTGCATTGTGGAAATGTGCGGCCCCTCGCTGTCGTGCTGTGTATATGCCGTTGCAGCTGCTGATGACGTAACGTAACGTCCCATTACCTAGGTAAACCTTAAGTCCTACCGCTTCTCACTACATTGTGAAGGGACACTTACTTTTTGGAGGGCACTCCAAAGCTAGGGGTAGTGGCTCTTGGGGGGGAATTGGGATTTGGCACAACAGAAAGAAGAACATAATCAGGACTGGACTGTGCCAATTTACTTCAGTTTAAGAGGCCATATTTACTCATTTTCGGGTCTTTGATTAGGATTTTGGCCTCCTATAGTGCAGTAGACAGATCTTCAGAAAACTGTGACTTGTGCCCTCTGTCTTCCTTCTATTTTTTTCATTCTCTCAAAAAGGTCCGTGTGGCTTCCTCCTCCTCCTCTGCCTCCTCCTCTGTGTGTGATTCTACTCTCCGCTGTACTCACAACCCCTTTCTGACACAAAATAAACACAGGGCACTGATGAAATGTTACTTACAGTTTGTGCTTCTGACTCTTCAGCATGACCAAGTGGTGTGGGAGCTGCGGTGCATTAGCAGCAGTTTAGCCGTTAATCAAGCTCACACAGAGGTATTTTTCTTTTTTGGCCGAGAAACAGGGACCCTATCAACTTCTGTCTGGTGCTTGCCTCACTAGGAAAGCTAAACAAAGTTAACCTTTTCTTCAGTCAACCGGAAAAAAAAAAAAAAAAAAAGAAAATGTAGGAGTCATATTAATTAATTATTGGGCAGGCACAGGGCTGTGTGCACGGAGCTGGCATGCCCAGGTAGCCCATATAGGGATGTCCAGCATGCATTAACTTCAGTGTAACTGTACTGAATGTTTCCGTGATTAAGCATCACTTCACCTTATTTTAGCCTGTGAAGGAATAAAAAACCTGGTGGAGGATTTAAAACAAATCTTATCACCTCACTGGCCCAGCATATCACTTATTAAATCATTAAGAGAAAACAACAAAAGAAGAGATAAAAGAATTTTTAAAAGATGAATTGTCATTCTAAGTGTGGAATTCAGCACATGAATGGAGATTAAACTCACTTGTGATATGAAGGCCTTTATATAATTACACAGAAATGTGAATGAAATAGGATAATGACACAATTAAGACTACAAAGTCATAAATTATCAGTAAAGGTAAATGTGTTTTTAAAAAAAGTGAATTAATTTTTTCTAAAATTATATTATATATATTTTTCTCATTAATATTTTTTGTTGCTAGAATCAGTTTTGCAGTCATGTTTCAAATTATTGTTGCATTAAAGTTGCAGTAGGTAACTTCTGCTAACAAGCTAATGTTAGCTGTAGCATGAGACTCGTTAGGAAGCAACTCTGCTCAGCCGTTTTCTCCAGTTCACGTTTTATTCCGTTTGTTGTTGTTGCTCTCCCTTTTAAGTCCAGTTTGAAACAAAATGAAACAAGTTGCAGGGAGAGTTGCAGCGGAGTAAACTGGTCTGTCTCAGCTCGAGCCGACTGATGGTGGGGCTTGCAGGCACTCTGTTGTTGAGCGTACGGCATGAACAGCTAATCAGCTTGCAAAGATGTTACCTGTCGCTAAGAAGCGCAGCACAGACCGGCCAATCAGGACAGAGAGTACAGAGAGTGTCAGTGATTGGGCAAATAGAATGGGAGCGATAGCATTTTTAACAATCCTGAATACAGAGGCATGTTGGGAAAACACAGAGATCTCGAGATACTGTCAGACCACGTCAATTACTAACAGCTGCCTGTGGGTAGTATGACATTTTTTCCAAATAGAACACAAAAAAAGTTATTGATATTTACCCCAAAGTTAACAACTGCAGCTGTAAACATGATGTTTCACTACCTACAGCTTCGGCAAATGCAGTTTTAACTCCCAGTAAACTGAATTTTGGAACTGGTCCGATGATTCAAAAACAAATTTTCCCCTCAGGTGAACAATGTAAACATTCTCTCTGCCTCACCTGCTGTCTTTCTGAGTCTTTGAACAGGCAGGCGAGCATGCATGAACACATGCAGTCTCCTTCCACTTGATTTAACTGTATAAACTAGATCATTTTTATGCATGTCTTTGTTCACTTGATGGTTTCTGTTGTGCAATCCAGTTCCTTATCGCAGTTTCTTTGCTGAAGCCTCAACCACAACTTTTTGCCTCGTCCTCATGCACCTTTTGTCCCCTCCCTCTCAAAAGGTTATCAGATGCCTGAGGAGGACGAGGTACTTGTAACATCTTGGTTTTTTTGTTGATGAGTAAAGCCTCATTTACGATGAGTCAGCCTCTTAACTTTTGTCACGTTTCTCCCTGAGAATGTGGGTTTCAGCGCACTCTTTTCCAAGCACATGCTGTACCCATAAAACACTGGAAAGCTACAGAAAAATAGTTCACAGCTGCTGCAACTATTCATCTAACCATACTGGCCTAGCAAGCCCTGACACATCTTGGTGGTACCTCTGAAACACATGAAAGAGCCCGACGGCGCGAGGATTGTGCTCTTGAAGTGCTTTAAGGTTTGTCATTTAGGCAGAGGAGCTGGCATTTAAACTTGTTTTTTATGGGGTTCATTCAGTTTTTTATGACTTGGAAATGCATGTCCACTTTAATCGTGATTATACATCACAATTGATTAACATGTAATCATTTAATTTGAACTATAAAATTTTATTAGATTAACCAAAATTGTATTTATAAGTGTGAAAGCTGTGGTTTGGCAGTGCGTGCTGCTATTAGTTTGACTGTTTTGTGTTCTTAGTCAGCATCAACTAAAAACAAGTTATTGCAGCATGTGTGAGTTAAGTGGAAAAGGCTATGATCCGCGCAGGGTAAGATTCAGTCAGGGAAGGCAGAGCGTACGACTCAGGTGTAGGGTGGATGTGTCAGGTTTGGACACCTGGCGTCATTTTGTACCACATTTTTCAAAACGTTCAAAACGTTCTGATCGTTAAGCACTCATCGCCTTTGAGTTTGAAAGTTGTCCGTAAAAGGTTTGTGTTTTTGTAATCAGCTCGGATTCACAGCTGGGTTGTCACTACAGAAAAGGTTTCAAAAGCACGACATCCACAGAAATTTTTCAAACCATTCCTTTCCTGTCAGTCTTCGCAGAAGAAATGTATTTATCTTTCTTTTTAAAAGACCCAAAACAAAAGAAGGGTGATTGACAAGCGCATGGCTCGAGATAGAGGCAGTCAGCTTCAGAAAACCTGTGGTATTTATCTTTCAACATAGTTCCCTCTTTCTTCATTGTAGACTTTGACGTCTTGGATCTCCAGACAGTGGTCCACAGCAGTGATTACATCATCATCACTGTTGGAAAGAGAACTCCTCTTGTCAGCGTCTGAATGCGAATCTTCCTGATTTTCTAGCTTTTTGATATGATCAGTGTGAAGGGCAAGGGTATAAAAAATTTAGAATTTTCATTAGTTTTTTTGTTGTTGTTGTTTTGACTTTATTTTTTCATTTCAGGTTTAAAAAAAAAAAATTCTTTAGTTTTTATTAGTTCTAGCCTGCCTGACTCTGACTGGTAATCTGTGAAATTTGGCAAATGCCAGATGGGCCAGTCCACTTAGTGGGACAGACAACCGTAGCAATGTGAAAAAATAAATGCTGGCTGCCATGCCTCGTTGCAGCCATCTATTTAAAAAATCACTGTTGCAACTGGCCCACCAACATGCAGGCGGCCCCCACAATGTGAAAAAATATTGGCTTATTAGCTTACATTTATAAAATCTCTGTGCGATGTTGGAACAGCCCTTCTGTAAATGCAATTATCAAGCAGCACATAGGCTAATGCAAGATACAGGATCACCTTTCACCACCAATCTATGAATTAATTCCTTTTCCATTGATAGCATAACAAGTGTTGCCCCGTTACAAAGTCTCTCTCTCTGACTCAGCCAGGGTCTCGCATTCATCACTGGTGTAGCGGTGAACGACTTTGAGAAGTAGGCCTAACTCAGGATGTCATTCCGGTGAGACACATCTCCAACTCATGAAGGAAATCACAGATCTTTCTATAAAAGCATATTTGTCTTGACTAATAGCAAATCACATTCATGTTTCGGGGATCTCCTTGCTTGTATTTCCTCTACACTGTGGAAGGTTAAGTGCGGCGCAGAAGAGCACATCCCACAGCACCGTCATGGGTCGGGGTGGTGAGGTGATGAGCCGGTTCGAGCGGAGATTTACCACGGCAGAATTCTGTTCCCAGTCCGACCCTGGTCTTTTTCTGCTTTCTCCCGACTTTAGCCTTCGCAGCCATGATGATGAAGGAACAACATCTTGAAAGATGGATTCAATATCCACCCAAAATACCATGACAAAAATAAAAAGGATGTTTTCTTTAGAAATTTTTCTTTTAGTACAGTTTTATAAACCTAAAATACACATGTAGTTATCGTTTTTTTGGAAAGCCTCATTTTTTATTGTTATTTCACTTAAAGAAAATGTTTTTTCCTATTCTAGTTTTCATTATTTCATAAGTTTTTGTTAAGGATAATGACCTTAGTAATGAGACCTCAGTTTCAATTAGCAGTGAGAATCTCTTTGCATCTCCAGAAAACAGGCCATCGCCTCACCTGCAGACCTCACCGATGTTGTTTTTCTTGGGAGTGGGAGACTCTGGGTGTCACTGTGCTTTCAACCCTGGTTTGAAGTGGTGGATCCAAGTCTCATCCTTGGTTATGAACTGCTGGAGAAATCTCCCAGGATCCACCTCATGATGTCATGATTGTCCTTTGTCTTTTTTAAATTTAAAAAAAATTTTTTTGGTTCCAAATCGTGTTGTGCCAAATGTGTTTTTCATCAGGTTCGAGGAGTTTGGGGACCCAGCAGGCTGACACACGTGCCATTTGATGTTCATTGTGGATAAATGCACAGACTCACCCAGCTCTGTGGCAACGTGGGCTACCACTGTGTTATTTTGTCAAGGTATCAAGACCATGCTGCAAATCACGCATGGGCAAAATACATGCGGCTCCCTGACTATCTTGTTGCAGCCTGCAACGTCCTCACAGGGTGGACAAAATCGATAAACTGTGCTTCGAGTTACTAAATCATTCGCTTTTAACAATTTGATGCTCATTTTTCCAGTTTCCGAGTTCTGTTGAACGCAGCGTCACAAAGCCCACGCGGCACTTTCACAGACCAATGCTGTCATAAACGAGGTGATGCCAGAGACTGAGTTAGGATGGCTTTAAAAAATGAGAAAAAATGATTCTGAATGTTGTGTTTTTAACTCAGAGTGGACATCTAAATACTTCGTGATACGTTAGTTCAAAGGCGAAATGTTTAATAATAGTTTTCTAACTGAAAGTTCTTTCTCTCAGTCCCTTTAAAAAAAAAAAAAAAAAAAAAGGACATGCCTTCTGGGTTGAAAAGTAGCTGTAGTAGGCAGGAGGTAGCAAAGTACAAATATTTTTAAAAAAAATTTACTATACTTACATTGATTTTACAGGTATCTATACTTAGAGTATTTTTTATTGTGACAACTTTTTACTTTGATGCCATACATTTACCACTAATTCTACTTTCTCCTCCTTACATTTTCATAACAGGTTTGTTACTTTAATTTGAATGCTTTTGCCTTTTTGGCTGTGCTCGGGACTCTTACCGACGCAAATGTTTCTATTGTACATTCTGGGAACGAGTCTCAACAATCAACTAAATTTCTTGTGTGTTTAGAATCATTTTTGGACAAATACTACTGATTCATTTAATAGTCTTTGCATTATATCAATATGAGGTGAAGTTCAGTTGACTTTGCATAGAAATGGTTCGTAGAAACGTCCTTCAGAGGGAAACTTTTTACTTTATTACTCGTAGTACATTCCAGAACCTGTACTTTACCTTTACTTGAGTAAAGAACTTCAGTCAGTACTTCTACTTTTACGAGAGACCTTTTTGCACAAGCATCTGTGCTTATACTTAAGTAAAGAGTGTGTGTACTTCTGCCACCTCTGACAGTGACCAGCCTTAGGACAAGAGCCATCTTTGGACTGTTTCAACCACATTTGCATTTATCCTGCTGTAGGAGGGGGGGGGGCAGCCCCACTTGGACATGCCCCTGTGGATCTCCTTTGGTGAGTCCTGAGAAGTAAGTAGTGAGAGACTCAAGGGACAATTTTATGCAATTTCCAGATATTGCTGATTTGCAAATTTCAATTACTTCAAACAGAAATACCACAAAAGTTAACTTCAAACTTTCTTTATAATCTCTCGAAGATTTGAACTGCACTTGCATGTAACAAGACCTGTGTGACGCTTCTCCTTTCAACTTACGCCAAAAACTTATCAATCACCCCGTCTCCATTAATTAGGTGACATATCTGTTAGTCAAAACATGAACAATATGTGAGTGTGATGGCCTAAAATTTTATTAGCTCAGCCCAAAAGGTTTCCCGTTGATTATTCCTTTTTTTTTTCACCTTTAAATGCAGCAATGAATGAGAAAAAGACAATGTTTACCAAATGCAGAAGTTTATTGATCTCTTATAGACAAAAAAGCACAAACTGTTACAACAGAATTATCTGTGGTACTGACAGCTTATACCCATCACCAATATTACTCATTATACAATAAAATATAATGTATATACTAGTATAACAGATGTACCCTTTGTGTGTATGTTTGTAAGATCACATTTCTGTGTAACATTCTATTCTTAGAAGCAGAGCAAAATTATGAGATTAATGCCAAACTAGCTATTATGCTAATTATTAATTTGAGAAACATGATTATGATTTAGAGGAACTTGGAAATGGACACTTGAAATATTATCAAACATCTTGATTTGTCATTCATTAGATATTTGTATTTTATAAAAACTTTGGTGGGAATTTGAATATTTCTCCTCTGCAAGCAGCTCTGTTATGAACTGCAGAACTTTGTATGATTAATTACATCATCTAAAAAACAAAACAAATACAACTTGAACGTTAGGGACATCTCAAAAGTTGAAAACTGACATGATACAATGACTCCTCGCAAGTTCACTACAACAGATGAACACTTTGGTCACAAAACAACAAAAAAAACCATTTGTATAAACAACAAGAATCCCTAACCCCTCTGTGTCCATTCTAACAAAACATTTAAACGACAAAAACAAAATTCCAAAATCCCCTTTAACATTTTCCCACAGTAAAGGCTTTTCAAAAGTAGTTCATTTTTCACTTGAAAGTGGATATAAAAAATGACATCCCTGTAAAAGAAAACAAAGCACCCCAGAGATCGACTGGGCTCCCGGAAAAGTACGGATTTAACTTCTCCACCTAAAAATTTCTATGGTATGAGATACTGTGGAAATTATACCAAAAATGATACCATGAATGTGCATATAAGATACACAACATGAACACAAACACATCACTCATTTAAGAGTAAGTTTTGTTGATTACATTTGAGTATGCATATATTCTCAATATTTAATAACTCTCTAATAAGTAAATATAACTTGTTTTATTGGTTATCAATATACAACATATGAAGCAGTCTTTGCCATGTGTGACTGTTTTGTTCAGTCAATACATTTCATACTAGCTGTGGTACACTACTTACTGTAGTGACCACCTATCACTAAGTACTCACATCTTTAGTAATAGTAAAAAACAAAACCATACAAAACAAACCCATGTGTTATCTTTGTGTAAATGTGGTATTAATACTCTTTTCACTGTTTCCCACCACTTTACAAACTGAAAACAGCGTAAATGAAAATAAAAAACAAGAAAAATCATAACGTTCTTGGACGGTGTCATAGTTTTTATGGGAGAAAAAAAAAAAA
>JAQLOL010014040.1:0-13164 GCA_029783665.1 Naso thynnoides
GAGAGGGCTCGTTGGTTGGCCAGCGGCATGGCGAGAGGGCTCGTTGGTTGACCAGCGGCATGGCGAGAGGGCTCGTTGGTTGGCCAGCGGCATGGCGACGGCAGCCTGGAGCTGTGAAGAGCTCGTAGAGCTGACGGCTCTGCACCGACTTCCTGCTCGCTCACGCAGCAGAGGCAAATATTGAACTTTTTACTCCACTAAATTTGTCTCCAGGCTTTAATTACTTCTTAGGCCTACCTTACAGATTTAGATTATTTATGAAAAAAAAAAATGAATTGACTGAGAAACATCATGAAAAGCTAAGTAAAAAAATGAATTGAAGGACTTTAATTTGTTCTATGGTATTTCGACTTTTACTTAAGTAGCAAAATATGAGTACTCCTTTCAGCATTTGGATACTGTAACTTATCGATAGCAGAGTGTAGCCTGTGTCAGAATCGCCTGGTCCATTGTTGATCTGTAATGCACAAACAATGTTGGAGCCGCTGTCCGTCACCATGCACATCAGATGGCCTTCATCCAAACCCTCGGCAGGCAGTGCTTTCTTCAACCCACTCGCCATCATCTCTCCAAAAAGAGGTCTGCAGGCCCCTGCGGCGCACGTTCCACTCGTCATCAGTAAAGTGGATGGTCAGGCTGCTGTATGGCTCGCTTGTCTGGCTGGACCAAGAATCAGCAGTGGTGGCGAAGGCTTCAAGTTGTCAAATCTCCTTTAGTACTTTTCCCGACACTCCATGTCCGCCCGGCTCAAATACTTCCGACCAGGCAGTTCATGTCTTTGATCCAGAGCACAAAGTAACTCACGTCACAGCCGTACGCTGTTAGCCTAGTGTTGTAGCCTTCACCACTGAATGTGTGTCACCCGTACATCAGCAAGGCGGCCTTGTGGGTAACGAGCCTGTCCTTTGTGTGACCTGTTTGGGCGTGTAACGTTAGTTCGTCGTGCTGTGGCGAGTTAAGCCCCTGTGCTTGCTAAAAATCAAAAGGTGTGGATGTTAAGATGGTATTTCAAAATCCATGTCGTGGCATATCATGACACCTGTGACGATGATGTCACCGCTATACCGCCCACCCCTTGTGTGTGTGTGTGTGTGTGTGTGTGTAATGGACCAATTAGAGAGAAGGGCCTTGGTAAAAGAGAAACCATCAGTATAAAATTCCACTGATCTGGGTCGTATGGCAGTGAGGGCAGATGGAAGTCTGTCCTTAAGCTTGGCCGTACACTGTATGATTTTATGAATGCTGTTGTTTCATTCCCACTCACACTGTACGAGTAAGTTGTCGGCGAAGTAAAGCCAAAGCTAACAGTTGATGTGCTTACACTGTTCATCTTCAGCCACGACCTGAGTGCTCACACTACCCGTGTTAAAATGGCCTGTCGGCCCCCACCGACCTTCCTGACTGTTGACAAGAGCCAATCGAGGTTCGTTTGAAAGGTCAGAGGCGGGTTTGTTTACTAGCAACAATGCAACAGAGGCAGAAGCGTGCTGGCTTGATCATTTGTGCTGTCCTGTGTGCCGAAACCTCAAAAAACGAGAAACAAACAGGATGTGCTGCTGCATATGGAAACAGAGATGGCTCGGGATAGGTGAGCAGCAACGTTACAGCTTGTCCACTTTGCAGAGAAAGTTGCAGGTAAGTTAGCTCCTTTCCTGCTGGTAACTAGATAGCTAACGTTAGCTCTGCTCTGATTACTGTAACTTCTTCTTTCCCTTGTACAGCTGCGTGTCACCATGGCGTTCACATGCTCGGTTTGCTACTGTGGGCAGGTGCAGTGAGGGAAAAGGCACTGTCATTGGTGAATCAAATCGTTGCTCTGCTTCCGCTGTGCGAGAGCCCCCCCCCAAATACATTTAATGGTAAACGCGCACCACAAAGCTGAAATGGAGCTCAACTCTAAAATGAGTCACGCAGCTTCATTGGGTCAGAAACAGGCTTAAATCGCACAGTGTATGGCCAGCTTTAGTCATCGGTCACTATTTTCCAAGTCACGTGAAATCCTTCTGGTGGTTTAGAAAGAAAGCACCTAAAGGACCTTAAGATTGTGAGAAACAGGACTGTAGAGTGTTCGACTAGCCTCTGTCCCGGGCATCATGTCAGCGTGAAACAAGGCTCCTATCCTCGCCCGCTACCATCCAGACATCGAAGCGTGGTGGTTCTCAGCGGCAGGGACCGGAGGCCTCGTTTCTCAAACTATGCAGAGAATCCACACTTAACGTTTGTGTTCGTACATGTGAGGAAATGTATGTATACCAAAAATATTCAAATCTATAAAACCTGGCATCCGCCTGTCAATGCGTAACTTGCTTTTATAAATCCCAAATGAACCTGAAAATGTGCGCAGGTGAGTCAGCCCTGTGTCCTGACCTGTCATTATACTCATTCACCCATTAATAATCAATGCAAATACGTGAAAGTGAATAGTTGATCACTGGTTTTGTCCAATCAGTCACGGGCAGTGCGGACAGAAGGACAGAGGAAGCGATGTGTTGTCTGACACAGCCAACGAGGTGTTTGAGGATGAGGTGGACGTTAAAATAATGTTAGTTTCTTCCTTCCATGTCGTCCTCTTTGCAGTTGTGCCCTGCCTCTCTGTTTGCAACACCATAAGCTAGTGCCACATGTGCTTAAAGTTTGTAGCCAAGGTGGAGAGAGCACCTCTCAAACCCTGGTCACCCGGACCACAGACCACGACGCTGGCCAGTCAGCCAAAGAATTAAGCCAGGGGCCAAGATGTGTTCTTCTGGGGTCGTTACAGTGTCAACAAAAGACTGTTGGGAGTATGCACACTATGCAGTATGTGGACATTTTCTATGCATATGCTGACAAAAACAGGAACGTACAGAGTCTGTGGTTTTCTAGCTTTCACCACAAAGGAGTCGAGGAGAAGCGGAACTGACCAGGGCAGAGAAAAGCCCACAGACCACCTGTGGAGCGCCGCTCCGCATGCAAGTGCCTGAACACCTTGACGAGTGTCGCTCTGGCTCCGGTGCTGAACAATCAAGAGTAAATTGAACCTTTACGGGAGGCCAAATGCGACGTGTAGCATTTCGTACCCATATTTTTCGGGCAAACCCCCTTCATCCCTGTGTGCTGAGGAGCGTGGTGGTGAGGTGCTTGTCTTGTTAGAAAAAGCAGCTGTAGCCCACACGACTAAACACTCAGTGAATCTGTCTGTGTGGAAACAGTGGTGACTACCCGCTGCACATGCTGGCACACACCTGCACGAACACATCAGCAGTTATCGGTTGATGGGCTGACAGTGGCTGATTGGAAATTTTAGCATTTAGTCCACATTTTGCCACCCTTGCCAAAGTTCCGCTCTAGGCAATTGGCTAGTTCGTCTGTCTGAACTCACCGGCGCTGCCTCTGGCCGTACGAAGACAAGTCAAGTCCATCGTCTGTCGGGGTTACGCATGTGAGGAAATGCAACATTTCTCTGTTTACAGCTAGTAAACTGACGGCTTAACCTGCCAGAATGATCAGGGAGCTCTGACATGTGATGTGTGTGTGTCATGTGCTGAAGCGTTGCTACGTTGAACTTGGCCTCGATTAAGACGACTCATGATGAGGATGTGTAGTGTGACACGTGTGTGTGGGCTGTCACTGGCTCGGTGAGTGGTTAACTGGGGGGATAATGGGCAATGGGAAAAGGCTGTGTGTGTGTGTGTGTGTGTGCGCGCGCGCGTGTGTGTGTGTATATATATATATATATATATATATATGATATTCTTTCTATTTTTTATGTCTTTTTTTCTGTACTAAGTGTTTGAGGGAGAGGTGGACAAAAAATGTGTTAATTTCTTACATAATTATGTATGTGTATGTATTTGTGTGTATATGTACACATATGTAAATGTATATATACACATATACATATTACTACATACATGATATAAGTTTAAAGTTACATAGTGACACTATCAGGCATTTTTCCATTAAATTTGCTGTGCACATTGATTCAAATATAAATTCTCTGATTTGATCAATCTAGTAACTTTCATTTACTCTCAGGACAAACATATACACAACTTATTATTTTCATTGTTGTTTTTACCCATTTGCTCAACAGCTCCTGGAAAAAGCCAAATCTGTTGTTCAGCACTTTAATACCATGAGGTTTAGTGACCATCTCAAGGTGGCCGTAAACTCTTTTGTTTCCATCTATTCAACCTGCAATTGTCTTTGTTTATTATGCGTTTGGTAGCACTTTACTTAAAGCTTCCATCTGTAATGCATTATGAACATACTTCAAATGTGCCTATAGTGCTGTACAATCACAGTTTTAAGCCAGGTTAGGGGTAACCACAACCACATAATGCATTATTACTGTGTTCAAAATGTGTTATATTGTGCTATATGTGTTTATAATGTGTTGTAATGCATCATGGAGACAGGCTTCATAGAAAGTTTATTCATCATCATTACTGTAATTGTTTTTTCTCCCGTCTAAGCAGAAAGCGCACATGGACAAGCGTGGCGGGGACAGCAAAGTACACGTGCGTTATTTCAGCAGCAGCAGCAGCAGCAGCAGCAGCCAACAGCCACATCCCTCAGGTAGCAGGAAAGACCCAGTGGACTGCGATTACATTAGAAGGCCAGGGGATCACAGGAATCCCAGAGACTACCAACAAGACAGGAGACACGAGAGAGATCACCGAAGCAAGCGCAGTGACGGTCACCGAAGCAACAAGGCTGGGCAGGAAAACATCTCCTTGAAGGAAGAGATGAAAAAGGAGAGGATGCTCATAACTGTGTCCTGTGGACTGACACCTCTTTCAAATGTCAGGGTCAAGGAGGAGGTGAGCAAAGAATGTCAGGACATTGAAAGCAATTCCAAATTCAAATCAGAAGACTCAGACAGCAAGGGAAAATCTACCAATAACGGCAGTCAAAAAGATAGGGCAAAAGAAGAAAGTAGTGACTGTAGTGATGATGGAAAGGAGAAAACGACAAAAGCAAAATCATCCAAAAAGAAAAAGAAGAAGAAGGATAAAAAGAAAAAAGAGAGGAGGGATAAGTCATAATTGTTGTGTTACGCTTTTTGTTTCTGTGTCCGTCCTAGACTAATTCCAAGTTGGAAAACTTTCATGTCAGACTTTAATCTTAACCTACCAAGGAACCATGTGGTGGATTTTTCCCCCCTTCTTTTTTGTTGCTGTGGTCAGAAGTAGGAGTTTGGACGCGATTCATTATCGTGGTCAAAGGAAGTGTCTTGCACGGTTGGTCTCTGCCGTAGTTATGCCCAAGACGGAAAGTGAGTAAAGTTTTGAGTTCTTCATGTTGAAATTTTCTGCTCTTGATCAAACAGTGTTTGTTCCAGCTAGGACCCAGCGCACCCCGGGCTCGTCTCTACAGGACGCACAAAGATGAAAATCGAATAAAGTTGTTTGGCTGTTGCTCAGTTTTATTTGGTGGCATCCCTCATTTCTACATGACATGTTATCATGTTTTAGTCCACACTCCCACCATGGTTTCATCTTTTAAAGAAATGAAAAATAAACAGATTTACTTTTGTCCACGTGTTCGTCTTTCTCATTACCATTGCTGCTTTCCCACAGATCAACACCGTGGTAGAGTTTGAAATGTCACGTATCTTTTGTAGTTCCATTTTCTGCCTAACTTCTTTTTATATGAAATTAATGACAAAAATCGATCACCTCAGGGGACGTTTGCATAAAAAATACAGAAGTAAGTAAGTACAGTTCAATAAAAAGTGTAAAGGTAAAATGCTGTAGTAATTTAATATTCGTGTTAATACTTTTTCACTGCAATGTATTGACCATAATCAATAACCAAATGGTCAAAATTTACAGGTGAGCAGAATCCTCGACACTAATATATGATGGAAAGTAACCAGCTTTTAGAGTAATCCTTTTTTTTTCTTTCTTTCTTTTTTAAGCTCAACTCTACAGTTGTAAATTTTGCTGATGTCTGGTTAATGCTCACATCTTCCATGTGCCTCTCCGGAGCTGCAGTAAGGCAGTTGGGATGGAGGCTTGGTGTGTGAAGCTGAGGACTCTGGATCTCTTCCACGTTGCCTTGAATCCACAATTGGCAGCAAAAATCGATTACTAATAAACGGCTTATAGGGCCAGGTGCCAAACAGCTCAGGGTCTGATCATCAAGAGCGTGATAATCATCTATAGTCGACTATCAGCAGACCACCGGTAGACATTTGTCACTAAGCTTTTGTAGACGTGTACCGATTCTCCTTTTAAAGTGAAAAACAGTTGAGAATAACAAAGTCTGTAGCCTATCAACACATTCATGCACATAATTACATGTGACACACATATTATCAGATGAAATATTTTGGTTTGGGCACCAAGTCGACTCGCTTTGGGTCAGGGAAAGACATCAGGTGTCGAGTCTTGTAGTGAAGTGACGTGGTTTGTAGTCGTGTTGTCAGATTCTTCAGCTGAACCCTCCTTAAATCTGCAGATCACTGGAAATGCACCTTATAAGTCAACTGGCAGTCAAATGAATGCATGTTACTTGTCTGTTCAATGAGCGCTTACACTGTTGACATGCAACTAAATATTTACTGATAACTTGTAGAGAGTCAACAAGGGACTGTCAAATTCAAACGTTACCCAAACAACCACTAACAGTTTAACTCTTGAACGTACACCAGCTTGATATGAACTACATACAGTAGCAAAGCCTTTTTTCAGATATGTTACCATGTGCCATCTGCTCAGGTGGAGGGGGCAGGATTCATGACCTGTACTGCACCCAGACACCAGGGGGCAGTCTTCACTGTCGAGGAGCTGCCATGATGTCCGTCTTTTTACAGCCGGCGCCACAGATTTACAGAAAAACTCAGACATACAAGGCAAAACCAAAAAGGGCTTCATCAGGGAAATGGTGCTGTGTGTTCTAACTAACACAATGTACATATTCCAATTTGTATTTTGTTTCCCACAGAACAATTGTGAAATGAGGATTACAATTAAGAAGACTTGGCTTTTCCAATATGACACTTTGTTGGCTTCTAGGTAGACTTCTGATGCCGACACAGCACTTAACCCGGGGAAGAAAAAAATACTAAATCCGCTGCTGAGGTGAGTGTCCTTTTGTGTAAAAAAAAAAAATCCAGAGAATATTGTAACACACTGAAAATACCATGAGATGTTAACTCTTTACAAAAACAGTTTTAGGATCAAAATCACAAGTTGAAATCTATGACATCATCTGTCTAGGCTGATCAGTTGAAAACCAAAATGGCCTTGAAGCTACTGAAACACACGAATCTAATAGTAATGTAAATGTTTATGGGTGAGAGGGTGAGCTGGCGTCGTATAAAAACTGATCAAATGAAGTGAGTACAAACTGCAGCCCGGTGTGGTTTCAATTTTTTACTCTTTATTTATATCTTCAACTTTCTGGATTCATTAGAAAAGGTTTTCATGAGTTGTTACTTCCCATGATAGCTGTGGTGGCTTTGCATTGTTGTTATGGTTAAAGTCACAGGTAAGTCTGTTTGCCACTTGAACAAAAGTCACCTGTCAGGCTGAAATGATCTGTGTGCCTCTGCTCGACACAGTGCACACGTTAAATTTGAATTCTTTGTGGCCTTGCTGCTGCAGGCGGCCACGAAGGCTGTTCAGGGTCGGCGTCGGACACTGACACTCTTCATTTCTAGTAAAAGGAAATCTTCTTCATCATGATAGTCAGCAGGTTTCTCAGGAAAGGTTGGGTCTGTCACAGGCTTCCACAACATTTTACAGTTGGATGATTCAGGCCTCATAGTGTTCTTATGTGTGTGTCACCACAAGTCACAACCTGCCTGTCAGCGTTTGCAGAGGCTGAGGAGCAGCTCGCTGCCTTTGTTACTTTCACTCCAGTCTCAGCAAACAACAAACTGACTGTTGGTACAGCCTGCACAAGGATGTACTCGAGTCCCAAGTCCCATATCAGTGGCGTCTACTCATACAGTTCGGCTCTTTGCATTTCTAGTCAAAAAGAGAACTTGAACACTAGAGCAAGAGTAAGATTAAGCTCTCCCTCACAAAAAATGATGTTAGCATAAAATCGAGCTGTAATCTGAACAGGTCTCTCGCAGCTCCTTAGTTTGCAGACTGTCATCTTTACTGATTTTCTTTTCTGAAATGAAAATCCTAAAATGAAATGGGGGGGGGGGGGGTCATTGACCTGCAGTTACAGTTGAACTGAGGGCATTTGTTTGTTTGTTTGTTTGTTTTAAATTCCTCATGTTTAGGAGTAATGTAACCCTGGCTCTGCTGAAGCTGGCCTGTGAGTGTGTTATGTAGAGACGTGTCTCCAGTCTCTCTCTCTCTCTCTCTCTCTCTCTCTCTCTCCCTCCGTGCATGTGTGTGCATGTTATATGTGCAGAGAGACAGTCAGCCCACTGAGCTGGGAGCTCTACAGACACGCAGAAACGGGTGAGACTAAGAGAGATTTGGAGGAGTGAGAGCATTAGCCACTTGTATGTTTGTCCTTTGTGTTTGTAACGTCACGTTGAATTGTGTGCACCCTTGTGTTCAGTGTTTTGTCTCTCTTGTTATGTTTCTGTAAACAAAGCAGCTGTGAATGCGAGACAAATTTCAGACCTTGGTCTGACATTAAATATTTTCTGTCTACTTTTGTATTGTCTGATTCTAAATCACCGTGTTAGATTCAAAGTAAAATGCGATGCTCATCCTGCCCTCTGTTTTTAAGATGAATTCACTCCTTGTGTTTACGCATTGTCAATGACTGTAATTCCAAAGAGGAACCACACCTACACACACACAGCCACGACAATAGACTGGTAGTTAAACATTCACACTGAGGATAAAGAGGGGTTAGGGTGTAGGGTGTGGTCAGGAGCAGCACACACACACTTTGTCCTCAGGCAGTATTCACCTTTCCAAGGCTTCGAGGGGGAACAAGGAATGCAGAGGAATTCTTCTGGTGCACCAGTCTCTTTATTTCCACCTTGGGAGAAAACACCACTCAGCTACAACTTGGAAAATCTGTCTTTCTTTCTTTCTTTCTTTCTTTTAACCCCAGGGTTCATTTTTATTTCCTTT
This sequence comes from Naso thynnoides, assembly GCA_029783665.1. Classification (NCBI taxonomy): domain Eukaryota; kingdom Metazoa; phylum Chordata; class Actinopteri; order Acanthuriformes; family Acanthuridae; genus Naso; species Naso thynnoides. Next base: position 9,039 of record JAQLOL010014040.1, read on the forward strand.
AACCAGAGTTTTGGCTGAAACTAATGTTTAAAGCCAGATAAATGATTTGTTTGTAGACACACTGAAGAAGACTTTGGATATCTGGAAGGACTCTGAGGTTGTGAAGGCACGCTCTTGCTAAACATGGTGAGGGCAAAGCCAAGGCAAACCAACGTAACCCTAACCCGACGTCACTGTGGCGACAAAGCTCGTCCTCGTGCAAAAACAAGCCCACTGTCTCACTTTTGTGTGGTTCTTACCAGCAGCTCCTGATCCTGGACTCAGCCCCGTGTTTGGGGTTTTTTCTGGTATCGTCCTTGAATCTTTGGTAAATATTGCAAAATCAATATGTGCTTTTATATTATTATCACTTTTATTGTTTCTTCCAACATACAATAAATTGTCAAAAACAGCTTTTGCCTCCTTTAAAATATTTGAAACACTGAAAATTCAAAACTTTAATTTAAACAATGTTGAAGAGCCATTCGACCTAGCCTGATAATCTGACTCAATATGATCATTTGACTTTGCTCATACGTTAGCCCAATACATTCATCAATACATTAATGAAACAATAAAACTAACCTTCACCAAAATCAACAATAATTTAAAAAGTGGAGGCATGCATTAGAATAAGTAAGATGAACACCTCTTTAATATAACAAAATGCTCCAATCATAGTTTTTGAAAATCATGCTGATAAATAAGCACTTATTTTCACGTGCCGCCAAAGGAAGAAACCGCGAGCAGCGTTGTGCGTTGGGGTTCCAACAGAACTAGTCGGGTGCAGGAAGATTCTTCATTTAGTGACCAGAACCTGCTTTCTTACATTGTCTTCACTTTCCATACTCGCTCCCTCCGCATGCTCACATACACACATGGGTGCCAGCATTAAGAAGGTAAAGCTCTTCTCGGCTACCAACATGGCAAACAACATGTTTACAGCTTAGAAGTGAGTAAACAGCCGTTTCTCACTGTGTTTACTTTGCTTGCTAAAAAGATTCAGGGCATACGCCTCATAAGCTCTGTGCTGGTATCTTACAAATTTGTTTTTGATGGAGGACGAAACGACAACTATGAAAACATCTGGGGGGTTTTCTCAAACTCACACAGTAAGCGCATTTAAACGTGCTCTCAGAGAATTAGGTCAAACTCGATAATTTAGTTAAAAGGGACGTTTCTGAGAAAAGGTTCACCAAAAAATCCAAATAACTTGAATATAATAAACTGTAACTGTGACATAATATACATAGAAAATCAGTGTAGTTGTGCCTGATATTTAGAATATTTTGAGCACTTAACCACGCCTTTAGGCAGCCCTTTCTTTTCACACTTTGTTTTCCTTTATGTAACAGGTTTTTCTGAAGCATGTCTGATGTTTAGCAGTTACCCATCATGCAACAGCAGGAGTGGAAAGAGTACCAAAAAAATCTACTCAAGTAGAAGTACTGTTACCTTGATAAAAATTTGAAAAGAAGTAAAGTAGAAGTAAAGTTATTGGTGTGAAAATGTGCTCAAGTATAAGTAAAAAGTAGCTCATTTCAAATGCACTCAGATAAAAGTTCCTTCTTCGGGGGTCGCAGGGTGTTGTGAGATCATCTCTTCATCTTCATCCCGCTCCATGTCTGCACAGAAATGCTCCTCTTCTGTCTGGGTGTGCGTGACTGACTGTTGTTCACCTTCTGGTGCTGCAGTTAGTCAGCCTGAGCCAATCAGATGGACCGTTACTGGCATGCAGCTGCAGCACCAGTTCATAGAAAACCTGAAGAAACTTCTTGTTTTAGCCTTTTTTTAATTAAAAAAAACCAAAACTTCAGTGACGGATGTGATTTAAAATGTAGTGAAGTACAATATTTCAAACAAAACCTACAAACTAAAAGTAAAATTACAGATTTTAAAAAGTGATTTAAAAAGTAAAGTACACAAACTACTCAATCACAGTAATGTAAGTAAATGTAATGAGTTACTTTCTACCTCTGTGCAACAGATACTCTTCAGTTTATTCAAAAGTGGTAATAAGTGTCTCTGACAAGCGCACGTCATACACGTACCAGTTAGATCCTCCAGTGGGCTCTGGTTTTGATGGGACAGTCCCAGATGGCACCAGTGGAACCATGACAACGTGATGACAACACATGGAACAACAGGATGTTTACGGCCTGTAAAAAAACGCTCGTTTGAATGTGTAGAATCATGTTTGGAAATACATTTGCCATGTTTTAATAGAATAAGAGCAGATGATTGATGTCTTTCTAATTACTCATTTTCTGCGGTCTGACTTTTCTGCCTGATTGGTGGTCGTTGAAAGTGTGACAACAGTTGTCACATGTACACAGCGGTCTTGAGAAGGCTGACCGACTTCGGAGAACAGCTGGTCACTGCATTTTTTATCAAGCAAACACTCAAGAAAATTCAAAGACTGCACTGCATTGGTTGGTGAGTATTTTCAGAAGGGGCTTGAGACACAGTTACAGTGCTTGGGGCAGCAGGATGGATGATATGATATTTATTGATTTATTTTGAAAGAACTGTAACAAATGTGACGATTTTGTGTCCCCTGTGGTAGCTGGAGTGATGCTATTAAGTATCCAAGTGAACTTTGCTGCCGTCACTTGGAGGATGAACAAAGACAGAAAAAGGGAACCAGATGTTCCCGTCATACAGCTCATGTCAGGAAATAACCCCACAGGGGCGTGTGGATTGTTTGGAAACAGGCTCGAGTGAAGCTCATGTTTAGCCACGACATGCGTTCACTCCAGACGGCTAACGGCACAGAGGCTGATTTGAGATTTCTACTAACAACTTCTGAGTCATGTGACATCAACTCCGTACCAATGTTTGTCAAGCCAATGAAACTGAAATCAAAATGAAGGAAATATTATGATGATGCAGCCGGTGTGACATTTAAACTAAGTGTTCGAGTCGTTTTTAACACAAGGAATGCTGCTTGTTGGGACACATCACACACACTTCTGGACAGCAGTTTATTTAGTTTATTATTAATTTATTATACGAGGACGGTCCCAGTTTATCAACTGCATCAAGAGAACAGTGAAAAGGGTTAGGGTTAGCCAGCATGGCTAGTATTCTGCCGTAGTCCCCGGCCATGATGACAAAGGGCACACTAAAAAACAACAATAACAACATATATTATATAATATTAATATATTATTATCAGTGAATAAGGTTCATTAATCACAGCAACAATACTAATGTTGTGTTTGTGTGTACTGTATTCTCTTGAAGGGACCTGGTCACATTGATAAGGCTGACGATAGTGGACCGTACAGAAATCTAGAGCCACTTTTATTCCTTTTCCAAAGAACGCGTCGTGTGGATGAACTGAGAGAAGTGCTGCCTGACAAACAAGAACAGAGAGTTTCACTTCTCTCTATCACAGCATGACTCACAGAGCCTCAGGGTCATCTCTCTCACACACACACACACACACACACACATGTGCAGACACACAACGTCTTGTGGCTAACAAGATACTGCACTGAGGGTGAGAATCAGAGAGCCACTCATGTTTATTACTCATCGTCGTGACAGTGTGAGTGTCTCTACCATCACTCCATTTTCTTCTTCAGCTGGTTTCTAACTAATTTCAAATCAATCATTCTAGCTTGAGGTCATGATGATTTTGTTTGCTCACAGACCTCTGCCTCCATTGACCAGCATCCCCCAGCACAAGATGGCGGTCATTTTGACACATTGTTCCAATGGACAGCAGTGGTGATGGCGGCATCCTCCTGTGTGAAGCTATTGGACCTTTTAGATGAGGACTGATCGTCTTTACATGCTGAGCTAAATGCTGATTTCAGCATGTTGACACACTCCAGCTGTCAATGCTTTGATGCCAGTGTTTAGAGCGGGGCTGGGCACTTCATTTTTACAAGAGGCCACATAAGAAACCTGAGCTATGCTGGAGGGCCGAACCAACAATAACTTGGACCTCATTCTGATCAATATTAATTTTCTCCCACTGTAAAAAGCAGTAAATTATAGATTTTCATTAATAATCAGAAGAATAATGATATTCTGTAAATATTTATATAAATATATGAAATTGTGATGTAAGTCAAATGGGAAAATACTCCTATAATAGTAATAAACAGTAAAAACAAAAACAATCATTACATCAGTG
>JAQLOL010014041.1:0-13161 GCA_029783665.1 Naso thynnoides
GTCAAGGTGAGCCTGAGCCAGCCCCTACTATAAGCTTTGTCAAAAAGGAAGGTTTGAAGTATGCTCGTCAATGTGGAGATGGTGTCTGCCTCCTGGACTGAGACTGGAAGACTGTTACACAGGAGAGGAGCTTGATAACTAAAAGCCCTGGCTCCCATTCTGCTTTTGGAGATTTTTGGGACCACCAGTAAGTCTGCTTACTGAGACCTAAATGTTTTAGTCCGATAATAGGATGCTATAAGCTCTTTAAGAATACACACTTTGCTTAAAATTAGCAACACTTATATTTTTAAATTCTCTTCCTCTGTCAAATCAAATGTGGTTTATTGCTTTTACCACTTGTATGGAGTTGGTTACCATGGAGACCACAGTTTGTGTCACAGATGGCGTCCAACACTTTGTTCATGCATAAACGCATCTGTGTCATGTGACACTTTTCTCAAGACACCTGCCAACACGTCAGTCAAACTTAAGTGTGTGTGTCTGTGTGGGGGTGAGTGTGAGTGCCTTTGTGTGGCCTTAATTGTTTGTCCGTGTGCAAATCATCATTAATTTCTAATGTTGTTTGTGAACAACACGATGGATATAAATGTTTATCCAATAATAAAAATGCATGTGCACGTGTACCATAAGGTACACCTTCATTGTTATTAGCTGACCAGAAAAATGCTCTACATGCGTGTGTGTGTGTTTTGTGTTTTCTTTTTGTGTGTGTGTGTGTGTGTGTGTTTTCCTTTGCTCCAGCGGCTCTTAAACTAATGTGTTTCATAGCCTCCTAGTTTACTCCTTCCCTTTAACACTGCAACAGTAATGATTAACCCACGGCTAACACGCACACACACGCACACACACACACACACACACACACACACACACAACGTTGTACTAAGCTGTTGGACCTCATGAGGATGGCGGGCTCCCCGGTTTCACACACACACAAAAAAAACCTCAACATAACTGACATCCAGCTTGTACAGGTAAGCTTTCATTTTCCTTTCATTTCATTTAAACATCATTTCATTTGAGCCAACAAGGTCTGTGGGCATTTTCATTTTTGTAATGTGAACTATCTATAAATAGTTTTACATAATGACAATATAAATGTGGATTACATTGTGACTTACCGCTACTACCAGGTGCAGAATTTTTGCAGGTCACGCAGCACTGTCATGTTTGGCACCTTGAGAAAGGTTTCTGTTTTTGATTTAATATGATTTTTCCCTCCTCAGGATGGATCCCCTCTCACCACCTTCACTGCCCTCTTCCAGCCCTCTTCTCATAGGACTCTGAGCCTTTCTCACTGTTCTGTGTTCTGTTCTGTTCTGTTCTGTATTTGTGCTTTCTTTCTGTGTTTTATCATGTTTTGTTTTTGGCCAGGCCTTGCTCGTAAAAGAGATCATTTGATCTCAAGCAACCTGCCTGGTTAAATAAAGGTAAATGAAAGAAAGGTAATTAGTTGAAACCTTTGTATAATAATAATATTGTCTGAAACAAATAATACTGATTCAAAAATGTGCATATGTTTTAATATACTGTACAATTCTATCATGTCAGTCTCATCCAAAAAGTTCCAAGCACTAGCAAAACAAGGACTGTGCCGTGTTGCCTGCAATTAAAAACCACATGTACTGGACAGCCACATTTTCAAAGTCTGGACCAGAGAAAGCTGCAAAATGGAAGTCCATCATAATCACATTCAGGATGTCCACACACATGATGATCCACTGTACCCCCTGAATAAGTGTCTTCATGCTGGCAAAGTCTCCAGAGACCCAAGGAAATGGGTTCAGCCTGCAGTGTATCAAGTATTTTTGATATCATAACTGCCTCTACAAAAACATCACAATGAAAATACTAATAATCTGCATACCCACCAAACAGAGAATTGAATATGTTCATTGAATTGTATTAACTGTTTATTTCCCAATATTTGTAAGCATAATTCAAGTTAATACAAAGGAAAATTTCAAACACCTCCCCTAGGTCAATTTGAATTTTTATTGAACACACTGACAACTAGTCTTTATGCCATATATTGAATCTGGTGACAAAATCATTTTAATGCACATTACAGGACTTAAATTTAAAAAGGCAGAGCAGATAAGGAGAGGGAAAGAAAGAGGTTGTGACAGGGAGAAAAAATACGAGTACGGGTTAGTGGGAGAAAGAAGGAGATGAGGAGTCAGAGTGAAGCAGAGGGGTGTGTGTGTGGCAGGAGAGGAGTCACAGAAAAACACAGAGACTGAAATCAGATCTCTCTGTCTTAAAAGACAAGTTTTACCTCCTTTGTCATGTGTTAGCCATATTTCCCTCATCACTGTATTTGTGTGTTATGTATGTGTGTTTCTTTTCTTTGGGAGACAAGCATCAGTTCAACACCTGTTTGTTGAGCTACCACAAAAGGAGTGTGTGTGTGTGTCTGTGTTTTTAGAGCAGTGTCAACAGAGGAATTGGCTCTATTGTAGGAAGTTAGGATAGTGCCGGGAGGAAACCTCTAAATGATGTATAGATGTGTGTGTTTTGGAGGCAGGGGGCAGGAAATGAAAGCGACACTTTCAGATGCCTCAGTATCTTTATTGACATGACATTTCTCCTCTTTGCTTTTTCTTATTTCTTTGTAATATTCTGTTCTACTGACAGATTGATGCATCATAGACAGATGGGGTATATATTTTTATATAAAACGTCTTACCATAAAACTTGTTCATGTTAATGTAAAAATTTATTGGGGTGAAAGAAAAAAAGAACAAACAATCAAAAAAAGCCTTAGTTACTTGATCATTAGCAAACAACTGAAACTAAAGAGCGTCTTCTTTGCGACCAGGTTTGATTGGGGAATTTTTAGCTTTCGTGGGCCATTCCTTAGACTTTGGACTACAGTGTGATAAAGTGTTAAGCCTACACTCTCTTTATTGAGATAAATATCCACCTCTGCTGGCTGGGGGACCCCAGTGGGCACTAAATCCAACATTGTTAACTTTCTAAACTGCATACACTTTGTGCCATATGAGAACGGCTTCTGAAGGGGCCAGGTTTAATGAAAGGTCAATTGTGTTTGAAAGCGAGGTAGTAAATGTAACTATTTCATTACCATGCTGTTAACTTTTTTTGTGTGACAAGCAATCATGCTCCATAAACACACTGAACTGTTAAGTGAGCCCAGCGTTAGCCATAAATTTGACTAAGAAAGTTGCAGTTATTTTTATTGTAAATAAAAAAACTGAAGGTTTAACTGTTGAAGTCATTGGCTAAAGAGCCTCTTAAGTTGTCTGGCCATGGAGAAGCTTATGTACTATACGAAGGGCCATTTACAGACATTCATAACTTTAGTACATGAGACAGCATGCATTTTGTATGAATCGGTTTTGATTTAATATTCCCCAAAAGTACATGCAACATTATTTGTTCCTTGAAACCACTGTAATACCATTTGAAAAACAGTTTAATACTGTGAGGAGGAATCCTTTGTAAATGTTCTTCAAAATAACTTATATGCATTGTTAAAATGTTGTGTTACCCTAAAACCATCGTCACGGTCTGCGGTCACATTTAGGTGCCAACTAGAACTTCTCTGGGTAGCCTGATACTTGACAGGGCCTGCCTGATTTAATGTTTTTGAAGTGATCTTAACGTTTGATTTGAGAAGGTAAAGAGGATCAGAGGCCCAACCTCCCATCTCACGAGCAATGTGACAGTTTTATAGTGACAGGGTGTGGAAGTCAGCAAGAAGGAGGTACAGAAGACAGAACATAACCCGAAGAAAAAACAAACACCACCATTAGAGGAGATAATGAAGGAGAAAAGGGTGACGGGGTCAGTCTGGTTGGCACTTCAATAGCGATGCTATCTGTTGCAGAACAAGCCTCTGAGCCGACACTGATATGGACAGGAAAAAGATAAGAGGAGCGGTCAAAAGGAGACAAATGAGGAGGAAAAGAAGAAAAGGGAATCCAATGTGTATGAAAGGAATTAAAAGGTTATTATGATTAGAATGGAGGGAGGATAAAATCCAAAGTGAAACAAAATATTTTCTTCTGTTCACAGGAAACGAAAAAAATGTTATCATGAGAAAAGGGAACTGGAAAGAAATATGAGAAAAATGAGAGAAATGAATTAGGCCTACCAAGGAAGGAGGAGACTGAAATGAAGACAAGGACTGGACAGACAGGAAAACAAGAGACTGCAAGGGAGAAACAGAGAGGAAGGACTGACTGAGGCACAAACAAGAGGTGAATAAAGTAGATAAATGAACGTGACAGAGGTTTCAGTACAATCACACTCCAGTAATTGGATGAAAAAATGTTGGGAAGGAAAAATTTACGATGATGGTAGTTGCATTGTTGGCATTAATAGTTGAATAATACATAAAATGTATGAAAGATGTAAATTATTTTAAGGTATGAAGGTTATGGCTCAAATTATACAAACTATATATTTTTTAAAAATTTAACTTTAATTTAACCAGGTTATTCTAATTGAGATTTAGAATCTCTTTTCCATGGGAGACCAGGCCAAGACGATCAGCAGCAGATACACAAAGTCAACAACAGATACAAACAGAGACAAAACACAATTAACAAGCATTAAAATTTGTAGCCGAAGAACTTTCTAGAAGTCACAACCAGGCAAAGCTAAAAACATTCACATCTAATGGAATCTGCTTCAAGATCTTTCATTTTGGATTTAAAAGCATTCGTTCATTGACGTTTGTAAACACAACATTCAAACTGGGCCCCTCCTCCTGAGCTCGACAATACTGGCGTGTGCTCCTCCACTCCACTTATCTCCCATCATGACACATTAATTGCTAGGTAGCTTAAAGATGCATCTGCAAAGCCCCACCTCCATCAAATGTACATTTGAGTAGAAAATCTTCAGCTAACGTCACCCCTCTTTCATTTGGTTTAAGTTCAGGATTTTTAAGTTTTATTGCCAACTTAAAAACATTTGTTCGAAAATATTCAAAAAGCAATTGCATGTCATTAGTTGCATTACTTCAGTGAAGTAATTAAAGCAGCTATATGACTTATGTAATTCTAAATTCTCAGGTAAATAGTGTAACTTCTTAAAAGTAATGTTCCCATTACTGGTCTGTGCCTGTGAGGTAAGCTAACATTGCTAGTTTTTCGTTAGACAAAATGTGACAGATTTTTTTTGACCTAATTAAAACATTGTACTGAAAATTAGACAAGCACAAAAACAAACAAACAAAAAACAGATAATCCATGATGTAGGCCAACATATTAGCAACGCTAAGGTTGATCTCATATTGTCATGTTAACTGCAAGATTAGCATTTCTTTAATGTTTCAGCTAACATCCCTATTGCTAACAAGTTAATGTCAGGCCACGTTTACACGGGAGCAGCCCTACTAAAAATTGAGTTTTTCCTTTACATCTTTATGAGAATCTGCGTTTACATGAATAACTGAAAGCTGTTAACTTCCTGTTGCTGCTTAAACGTAAGCAGCCTCAAATTAAAGAAATTCAGCCATGGTTTGACTTAAAAAATTATTCTACAAACACTTAAATTCGCCTCAACAGACTATCGTCATAGTCAACCTGTTTTCGGTGCACTGTGGAGTGTTTGATCGGAGTTTGATGGTGGCCAGAGCGGAATGCATTGACATGCTAGCATTAGCATTAGCATAGTCACCACGTTCACTGGCACTCCGCTTGCCAGTTTACACAGCTGGAAAGGAGATGGTGTTTTACGCTCTGGAACCCAGTTTCAAAAGTCTGTGGTTTCAGGGGTGCCAACACGCCGTTGTCAGTAAATGTCACTTTCAGTTAATGTCACTTAGCGCTAACATGTTCAGGTGGCTATTTGTAAGAAAGAGGGCAGGATTAATTTTGACATTATTCTTTAAATGTTAAAGACATTTTTACCAGGTTTAAGACTTTTTTTTCCCGGTAGTGTCAACTCAAGCACAGGCTCTAATACCAGTGAACATAAGATAACATTTGTTATCATTTATTGAGTTTATATATTTCTAAATGGTGGAAACTTGAATTTGGGTAAAACTCACTGACCTGTTGAAGTCCTGCCCTCAATGTTGCCCTCTAAAAAAATGTTCAAAAAATGCAAGAACTTCTGTTTTTCTGTTGCATGTGTGTACATAGCCTAATTTAATGGCAGAGTATGTGTTTTGTGTCTGTTTATGTTGAGCTGTAAATATTTCATATTTTTCACCAGGGGCTTTAAATTAACATCAGAACATACTAGTGAAACAAAAGCAAGATTTTTTTCTTTTTTTCTAAAACGTAGCATTTCCATCTTTAACATATGAAGCTGGGTTTAAAAACCTATTTTTTTTATTTTTTATTTTTGGGGGGGGAGGGGGGGTAAAGAGAGTCATTAAGAGTTCCTTTTTCTAACAATACACACATTACAGGGACAAAGAGAAAACAAAGTAGAAGGCAGGTATGAACTGATCAGTGGGGCAGTTGGATCACGGACATTTCCTCATGGTACACTACTTTGGTATACAACTTCCCGTTCCCACCACGAACTCTAGAAAAAAAATCTGATTGATTAGACCTGTTTTGGCGGAGTTGGAGGGAAAAAGACTTTTTTTCACTTGGAAAGTAAAAAATACTAAAGGAAGTGTTTTCCATTTTTAAAGTTTATGTTTATTTGTTGAGGACTGTAAATGTATAGCATCTGATAGACCTATCTGTGTACTATCAGTGAACGTTTCATTTTCCAAGCAAGCCTATGTTAAGCAGGGAAGCAGGAGTGGGATGTAGGGATTGCCACACTCACCCATCACCACAGTCCACCTGCCCCTGCACAGTGCACATAAAGATGTGTTTCTTTGCTTTATGTATTGAGAAAATGCCCAGGGTAAGAGACAGAAAGACCAGCGACAGTCTCTACAACAGTCCCTATGTGTGTTTGCTGGGACATATCAGGTTGTAGTTGAGGGACAGACAGTCAGAGGTGCTGCAGGTCTGTTTGCGGTGCCATATACCAACATTCACAGATAGGCCTAAAAGAAAGAAACATTATCTGAAGCCTACGCATTGTACCAATTTTATTCAACTTTGGACATTTAACATGATAATTTTATTTGAATTCCATATCATCAATTGCTAAGAGGACTCCGCTGGAGCCTTAATGAGCATTAAGCCTATATGCCAGTAATATCAAGTATTTATTTGTTTGTGGTTAATTATGGTGATCCATTCGTCTCTGCCGACGGGCGCAAAAGGATCAGTGTGCAGCCTCCATTTCTTGTCTGATTGAGTCCAACTCGTTCATCCAAACTTTGTAAACAAAGTCAGGATTTGTAGAGGACATAAGTCTGCTGTTCGCTGTAAAATGAGGTTACTGTGAATAAATGCATCTCTGTGCAGAGAGGGAAATTTGAAAAAGTGATCTGTTCGTACCCGCCCCCCCTGCACACACACACACACCATCAGGGTTTATTTTCCAAACAGCAGGTTGTGTTTTGGACCTCTTACTTGCCAGCTGGAGGTATAGACATAAATACAATGCACACACACATACACACACACACACACACACACACACACATTTCTCTCTTAATTTGATTTTTTCCTCTCCTTAATGTTTGGTTGTATCACCTCGTCTGTCTCCTGCCAATACAGCAGATGTGTTCAGTTCAGTCTGGCTGTTCCTGGTCCAGTGATGTTACCAAAAACTATTAGTCATCTGAGGAATTATTTTATGTTACTTCAAATATTTATCTTTGTACATTTAATAATTTTAAGTATTGTCTTAGACCAAGGTTCACTCATAATCATGTTAATGGGTCGTAAGATAATTGTTCAACACAACTGGAAATCTTAAAAGTAAATAAAAATTACATTTTTTCACAAGTTTAAGAATGGGTAGTAGTTAGTTAGTTAATTTTGCCATTGATGGCTTGAACTGTCAGTCTACCAGCCAGTGTCTAGGCACGGGTACTGAAAGGTGGCATAATGTGCCCCAGAGCTAAATATTTAAAGATCATGTTAATGAGCTTCAGCGTTGTCGGTACTTCTCTCAGTAGGCCTACTGCACACACAGACACCCTCCTCTTAGTGACAATGGCAGAAAAAACAAATATTCGAAAGTCTGGTTACACTTCGCCTGAGTCTATGCTGACAGTGCACATTGCCACAAGTGCATTCAAGGACAGGACCACGTGCAATCTGTTGAAACATCTAGCAAAATTAGCCTAGCTCGTATTTCATCTCTTCTTTCCTATCCACAACAGGTATGGACTTCTAGTTGAGGCATGTAAAAAAGCAAACTCTGGCCCGCTACTGCTAAACTAACCAGATTAATGTAACAAAACATAAACAGTGGTTCGGACCTTGGCTGTGACTTTCAGGTGTGAAAGCCCCCTTAGACCTGTGGACAAGAGGTGGGGATTTAACAACCACAACCGTTGATGAGTGGATGACTCGCTCTACCTTAAGAGCCACAGCCACCATTATGTGATAATGTGACTTCCTTTCCTACAGACCCATCACAAGGCACTGTCAGAAGGGAGTTCCCACGACTGGACATTATCTGTGAAAGAATGCAAGCAGCATAATCAGAGACACAACACATTACAAACAGTCTTTTTGTCCTTCTGTTGTCTGGCAAGTGGTAAAAGGAACCCCGACTGAATTTGGCATCGGATATATAAATGTGATAGAAAAAACACTGTAGATGTCTTAGTTTTTATAGCATTTGAAAACACCCTAAACTACATAGGCTGTCATGGTTTTTTTATGTCTGGGTGATGTCAAAGGGTTGCGCACCGGTCTGGGTCCTGAAACAATGGCGTAAACAAGTTTTCTGTTCAGCCTTTTCAATTTGAAAGCGAGTGCAACATAAACAACGATGACAACACTGAAGACATTACTCAAGATGCAGATCAAAATGAGGACAATCCAAGAGGTGAGGATGGGAGACTGGAACAAAATCGATGGTGTCTATGCAACAACTGCTTGGGATGCAAAGAGATCTGCTTCAATCAGCAGCTGTTCAAGGTACCGTTAAACAAATGGATCCAACGTTAATTTTATAGTACGTTTTCCAGTATGAATTATTTCACAGTTTGACATCCACTGCCATAATGTGTTTTAGACATAATGGCAAAATACAGTAAAATGCACTAACAAGAATATTATGGTCCACCAGTGGTGGGTTCGATTACATTTACAGATATCCACTGCATCACAGAACATGAGAAGGCTGTTAGCCTTAACCCAGATGGGTTATAGGCTCCCTTCATCAGCCCGCATGAACGGGAGAGTGCTGCCCTACCTACTTGGAACGAGGTCAAATCAAAGCGTTAGCCCACATTCACCATTAAGCTCTCGACATTTATTGTACACATTTTAATATTATCTTACATAAGATAAAATGTATTTCATAATAGCTAAAGGTACTTTGTACAAAGTCTATTATGTATTTATTTAGTTAGTCTGATTCCTGGTTATTTATATTTTTGTGTATTGTAGAATTTTATGATCAGCTACATTAAAATAAATGAAATTATAACTAATTTGGATGAAAGAGTTTGCTGTGTGTGATGTGGGATTAATGCCTGTAGTTTTGAATAGTAATAATTAACACAAGAAATACTAATAATATGATATTAACTATGATTTTAGTTAATAATTACAACATTGTTAGACAAGCTCGTTAAGTTGGTTAGTTGAAGTGCTCAAACGTAACGTCAGTAATTTTTCAGGTAAAGGCGAGCAACTTGTATCATTCTTTCATAACAGAAGGTTCTGGTTTTAGGTCTTACAGATATACTTCATGTCAACACGGTGGATGCATGGTAGGCTAGGGAGAGGAATCTGCAGCCATTCCATCATGTGCAGTGGACAAAATAAGAAATGTCTACCGAAGTGGAATTTATACAGTGTTTGTAACTGTACTAAATACTGATTTTGCAGAAGTAGACTTGATAGTGGCGCCCCCAGGACGATTTTTACCTACATGGACAAAATTTGGTATGCATACGTTTCATACCACATTCTACAAAAAAGTCTTTTTTACAGCAATTACCTAACCTTTGCAGGAGGTCGGCCATTTGAATGTCCATTTTGTAGATCCAGGAAATTACATGTTTTTTTACTTGGATATGCTTCTCCTAGAAGGTTAACCTGATCTGCCTTAAATTTTTTATCTGAACACTCTTGAAACCCTAATAATGCTGCATAATGAAGAATGTGAGGTTTGATCAAACACCATTCGCATGATGATCAGGGATGGGGTAGTTACTCAAAAAAAGGAATTGATAACATAATACTTGTCAGATTTTTAAGATAATGCAATTCTTTACTTAATTACTCACTGCAGAAAGTAATTAATTACACTGCTTGTAACATTACTTTTTCCTTACACCATAACAAGGATAGGGCAGATGAACCAAGATGCACTGTCACTTAACTGCCAATTAACAATATAAACTTAAACTTTACATCTGTCCACTGAAGCACGATAAAGAGGACAAAGTCAAGAGCAAGGTGGTGAAAATAGGGCAGTTAAAGAACTTAAGTAATGCAAGTAAATAGATAATTATTATTAACTGTAATATGATTACTGAATTAGCAGCAGTAATGCCTTACATAACTGAGTTACAGACAAATATAATCTGATTTCAGTAATGCCTCAACACTGATGATAACACATTATTCACCACAAGATAGGAAGTTGTTGTTCCTTCGCCGTGAATCGTCAAATCTGTCTCAAATTTCACTTTGGGTGTGAGGGACGAGCAGGCCTGTTGCATTATCAGATTTAACTGATGGGCACAGCAGTGAGGGAGCGTTTCTTTTAACCTGGCCTGCAAGCCTGATGATGCAGCGCTCATTACAGCCACTCCATCATATGTCTGTGTGATCAGTTTGCTTTCCAGATTATACAGCTGATCGAGTCCCTCTGCAGTTCTGTCCACTAATGAGGGAAAACAAGAAATCTCTCCACAACGGAGGCTTCAGTGATGTACCTGAGCAGAACTACACACTGGCTTACACATGCAATGTCGGTTGTCTCACCAGCTTGCACCGACACAAATGATGCCTGCGAAATAGCATCTGCTAGTTTTCGTCCATTTACAGCTAACATACAGTCAAGCAACTCACTTTGGCTAGTCTTGAACATGCACTTTGCAACCTGTGAGTGATAGGTGATGAGCTAACTGGCTATCCAAAAAAAATCAAAACAAACTGGTCAACTAGGTCTAGAAACACACCCTGCTGGAGTAAAGTCTGAGATTTGTTGGACCCCCGCAGAGCTAGCTTGTGTATCCCACAGTTTTTAATACAGTCCACAATCCATGATAGTGAATGCCCGTTTTCTCTACCAGCTCACTGTGTCTCTGTGTAGTGATGCATTTCCCCTCATCAAGTGACACGCAATGTTACCTTTCCCCAACATGGATATCTTTATGCTATTTCCAATGTGACTTGTGCTGCATTCATATTTCTTGATCGAGTTGGATAATTCCAAGGACCTGGAACATACAGACAATATTTTTATTGATTGGTCCAGTATTTAGCTTCCTAAAATTTTCCTGTGAACTCTTGGCGGGCTGAAATGGATGCACATTGGGAAATTATAAGCGCGAGATGTGGAGGCGCATGGCTTACTCCTAGTCTCAGTATGCTCTCCTGTGAACTTGCTATGGCTTGGAAATGAGCATTATCACCGTGAGTAGCTGCGGGAGCAGCTTGCTTCTCACTGCCGAGGAAGGAGCCAGTCACCCCTGGCTGAAGGTATGGGGATAGATAGATGAACAGCTGCAACTTTTCCACATTGTTAACACTTGGATTGAGTTCTTTTAGCTGGGTAGGAATTACAGACATTTCTGTACATGATCTCCCCATTTTCACGGGCTCAAAAGTAATTGGACAAACTAACATAACTGTAAGCTTGAGCGTCCCCATACACATGCTTGTTGTTTCGCACTTTCATTAATATTACTCTGTTGATGCACTAATGAGTACGTACTTCCATTTACTCGAAAGAAGTCAGTTGAGTGGATGGTTCAGGATGAAATGCTGTTCCCACTGCTTAAAGAATGTGGCCACACGCAGCCCAGACCACCTCCGAATGTGGTTTGAGTGATCGATCTCAATGTGTCCTCAATGTGTCCTGGGTGCGTTCTCACCTGTACTTAAGGCTGTCCACCTGTGATTGGTCACTCTGGATGGACGATAATACCAAGTGGGGACAGGGTCAGTGTTTCAAATCTACAATTCCTTGCTGGATCCAAGCTGCGTCTCCTCCATAAAGCAAGCAAGGGAAACAATAAAGTGGATTGTTAGCTACACTTGCTGTTAGCAAGTCCTTTGATGACACAACACCTGCAATTTCGTCTTCTGTCCATTTATGTAATTTGAATACCGTTTGGACAATGTATCCTCAGTCTCTACACCTCGAGTTTTCCTCCAAAGACAGAAGAAAATGGATGATGGAGTGTATCGTGTAATCCACTTCCTTCATGCTCACAACATGTCACCTCCCACCACCATTGACTCTCTTTTTTTACTCCTTATTTGACACTCTTATTGTACTTAGCACCCCACTGTATGCTTCTGCTGGTCAAAAGTCAGCAGCCTGTGGGCTCAATGACTCTAGCCCAAATGAGCAGCAAATCAAGGGGCATGTCATGACACCTGTCACTCACTTAACTATGAAGATGACTGGAAGCTGATATTGCTGTGCCATTCTAGCTATAGCCTGTGTTTTTCTAATGATTTTTTATTGCTCTTGCTAGTCTGGGTAGGTTCCAACAAAATTTAAAATAAGCTACTCTAAGTGTTTTTTAAAAAAATTTTCTTATCCTCATCGTGGCCCCATTAGCCCATTTATAACAGCTGACCCAGGATATGGGAGTAGATTTTGTCGTCAATTTCTGTGTAATTCCCAGGCAATTGTAATCAAAAGACAGTGTAATAGAAATAATAGGTTTATGATGAATTCACAATATAATATGTGGTTAGATTTATAAAGCATTTGTCCTTTCCAACATCTTTCTCTTTATATTGTTATGCACTTTATCAATATGTTGTAGGTGTTGTTTATGTTGTAACAAATAAAGTAGTGTCCAAACTAACTTGTACTGAAAACAAATACCACTGAACTTGGTCATGTGGTCTTTAAAGTTGTAGTCTATTCTATTCTATAATTATCTATCTATCT
>JAQLOL010014042.1:0-13157 GCA_029783665.1 Naso thynnoides
GGGGTGGGGTGGGGTGGGGGTGGGGGGGGTGGGGGGGTAAGTGTCAGTCTGTTCTCAGGTGTCAGGGCTTTTAGGGATTTATGTGTGAGGGAGGGAAACAGTGGAGACAAAATAGAGACGTACAATAGAGTAACACATTCCGAATAAATCAGAAAGAAAGGAGAGAACAGAGATGAAAATTAGAACAGTGACAAAGGAGGACGAAACCACAGTCCAAACTGACTCAAATGCTATGTGTTTTACCACCAAATGAGGGCAGGTCAGTGGGACAGACAGAGGTTAGACACAGTTCTGCAGTAACTAACAACCTTAAGGAAGCTTACAATATGAAACAAACAGAAGAGCGGTGATTAAAGTCTGTGGCAATGACTGTGGGTTGCAATAAATTTGTTTGGTACTGACGTACATTGTTGGAATTAATTTTATTGACTGACTTACTGACACAAAGAAAAAAAAAAGGCTCGCACACCACAGGGCTCCAGTATTGCAGAATTATTTATTGCACAAAAGTGACATTTTTGAGCACACTTGCTCTTCATCAGACAAAGAAAACAAAGAACAAAACAAAGAACAGCACCATCTTAAATACACATGATACAGAAATGTTGCGTATATACACACACTGAAAAATACAGAAAATAGCAAATCTTACAAAGGTCCCACGGTGGTAAAAATATAGA
Organism: Naso thynnoides; assembly: GCA_029783665.1. Lineage (NCBI taxonomy): Eukaryota > Metazoa > Chordata > Actinopteri > Acanthuriformes > Acanthuridae > Naso > Naso thynnoides. The sequence continues at coordinate 681 of JAQLOL010014042.1, forward strand.
TATTGAAGTAATCGCATGTATAAGTAAATACATATGTACACACAAGTTAAATACAGAAAAGTATAATAGAAGGAACACTCTCAAATAGGGTAACCCATAAATATCTGTCGTCAAGTATGTGAAGCTGCCTAAAGAAGCATCTTTATATGTCCTATATCTAGTGGATATTATATATTTACACTGTATATTATATATTATTTATGACTGACTTATGTACTGACAAATGTATCACTCCAGATGGACAAATAGTTTAAGTGGGTTTGAATAAGAATCAACAACCAGGCAAATGAAAGTATATCAAAGCACAAATAAATTTTCCAGAGTTGTAAAATCCAATATGATAACATTATGATCATCTGCACTGTTTTAGGGTCTGATAAAGCCTCAGTCTTGTGGATCTATGACTCAAACCAGACGTCATCGGCAGCAATATGGAAAACAACAAACACCCACCAATGCAGCAACTATTTTTTATGAGGGAAGGTATGAATGCTACTCTGCAACTGCTTTAATTCAATATTTTATCAGCACATATATTTGATAAATGATCAATATATTTTATGCAGCATTGTTCAAGTTACAATTGAGGAGGATGTAAACATTTGTCTATAAGGGCAATGAATGATGCTTTTCTTAGAATGCACTATGTAGTTTTATGAAGTTAACTTTTCAAATGCACATATGGATCGATGACTCATAAGCTACGTCATAAGGCATGATCATAGTCTGTGTAACAGTGGGTAACGCAACATGTATGCAAATATCAGAAACTCAGGGGGTAAACCCAGTGTTATCAAAAGTTACTAATATTACTTTGTACTATTGCCAGCAGTAGCGTCATGCATCCTACGATCAGTCACACTGAGGTGACAACTTTTTTGCATTTCACTGGTTGACCTCATGGGCTTTCCTTTGCCCTGGTTGCAGTTTTCAGGAGTGACGTTATGGGTTAAAAATGGCTCCGCCGTTTTCATTATGCATTCCCAGGATGACACCTCAAGCGGCTCAGACGGAGACCAGGTCATCCTATTTCTTGTTGCAAACACACACTTAAGAAGACACACTCAGCAGGGTTGTAAGTCGTGGATGTGAACTTGTAAATACCCCCTCACTCTATTTTGAGTCGATCTAAGGTCACCCAAGAGCAGGGGAGCACCTGTCAGTCAAGTGATATCACATGACATGTTTGATTCATCTTCACTGACATGTATGTGAGGCATGAGGGAGTCCATGCATACATGTATGGGCTTGTTTGATTTTTCATTTCATCACTCATTTGATTGAGTGTGTGTGTGTGACAAGACAGCAGTGAGTGAAAAGCATATTGAGGAGAAAGTTAACCAAGAGCTGAGTGTGTCCTTGGGGACGCCTTGTTTTCCTTGAAAACTCTGCCAAGGCCACATGTGTTGTACACAAGGACATCGTCTGACAAAAACAATCCCTAGAAAAACACTTGCACTACATTCATCTTACAAAATTGTTGTTTAAAGTGTCACGTAAAAGGAGGTCAAAGCAAAACTACCAAATTAAACTCACACTCAGTTTTACAGAATTGTTTTGTTTTCCACATTTTCATCGCTTGCTTTGCAAGTTAAAGTATCTATGGGTAGATTTTTAAAATTCCATTCCGTCACTTAAAAAAAAAAAAAAAGTTCTGTCGGCAGGGTTGTGTTTGTAGAAAACAAATAGGAAATCCTGGTCACAATAGTCAGAAATAATCCAAGTCAAAAAAAATCTGAACCAGCAAATTTAATAAAATTCCAATGTTTTAGTCCTAGTGTTTATTGACATAAAACGCTGGTTGGATGGAACTGCCTTTTTGACTGTTGGAGTTGACTAATTACATTAATACTGCCTGTCGTCCTCCTACATCCAAATAAGAAAGATGAATAAATGAATGTATTTTAAAGAGGAGGAATTCTTCAGTTTATCTGAGTTTATTTCTCGTATTTCAAACCATGTGGGTATTCAGGCTTCACTTAAAAAGCTAGATCTTAGCGCAAACTACAACCATGATGATATCATAATACAGCTACTTTCTGAATGATCCTATTTAAGCACATCTAAAAAACACTGTTACACAGATAATTCTGGGCGCTGCGTTGCTCTTTTCTAGCCTGTATTTAACAGCTGATGGCATTTTGAGGAGACTACTTCCAGCAGGAAACCTGGGCAGAGGCAGCTGATGAATAATCCCCTCCAATCCTCTGCTTAATCAGTGACACCTCTCTTGTTCCATCCTAAACACACAAACATGCAATACAATTATCTTGCCACTTACCTTAACCATCACAACTGACTGCCTAACCTTAAAACCAAGTCTTAACCCACAGTGACCTATTAACAATGGTCTAACAAAGACAAAGTCATACAGTGTATAAGTATGTTGAAGTTAACTAGGGGACTTGAACATTTTCTTACATGCATTTCATAGTTTTTAAATTTAAAGCTCCAATTATAAATATTTTTATGATAACAAATATGATGAGTAATGAGTAAATGAGTAAAATCTGTTATATGAAAGAGTTTTCTTACCGTGACGAACCAATAGTGAATTATTCCACAGTTGTAATATTAAACACATTCAACTCAGCAGGAAGAGCGATGGTGAATTTATCCCAATTTGAGAATCACAATATAATGCCACCATGTTACTGATATACGCAAAATCCTTTAAAACATGCATTTCTTATTTGCTTGAAATAGTTAAATGAAGGTGTAAGAATTTATTTGATCATGATATACTGGTGCTGGTGCTTACAACAGCATATTCCCAACTGGAATATGAGCCTGTGTCAATGACACAGTGTGTATCAATATCACAGTCCTGGTTATGAAACGTGGTCCAAAACAAGGGCATCGACTGGAAAAAGAATCAGATGGAGTCATTGTGATTAACAAGTGGATTCCCCTTACACTACACCCCACTTCACTAGTGTGCATTTGTAGTGTATGTGTGTAGTGGGTGTGTGGCAGCTAGAATTACACCGTTACATGTAAGGGATTAGTGAAGGGGCTGACAGTGTGGGATCAGACTAAAATTGATAGAGATGTATGCCAAGATAAGAATTCAGCCATATGTTTTGTCTCAGTATAGAACAGAATTTAATTGTAATAACTTCAAGTACATTTATTGCATCTGTTCAACTCACTGTGAATGTCAATGTAAATTAGTACAGCTTCCTCAGATGTGGGTAAGTGAACCAAATACATAAGACAGTTCGATCTAACAAAGAAACACTTGACAGTACAAAACTTTGTCCAATTTAGATACATTTTTAATATCTTAGACACTTTTTTAAATGCAGTCTGTCTGACACAAATTGTAGGACCAAAAACAAAAGAAAGTCACGTTTTGAATGCTGTCTTTTGCCATGCATGGCTCTATCTTTTATTGTGCTGACACTGGATCAACTGTCAGCACGATCCTCTCAACAAAAATACTTACACCACAGTGGCCTTAGCCACTACAGTCAATACATGATAATCTGCACATGTGCAATCAGAATTAAGCATGATTCAATCAACTGAGAGCCCTTTCAACACAAACTTCTAATTAGAGCACACGAATGCATACAGAGACAACAACACATTGCTCTATTTGAGTCTCTTACAGACCTGTTAAACTTGAACTTAGCACAACTAAAAAGGTTCAAAACCTGAGTTTTAAAGTAGTGATCCAGTAGCTGCACATATCTTTGATGGCATATGAAAGATTGACCTCCACTGAGTGTGTGTGAGAAGAAAGAAAGAAAATAGGAGAAAGAAAGAGGAGAGGAAAACCCATTATCAAGGTCCACGTGGTCAGGTTAGGGACACGCAACAGGCAACATTCCCAAACAAGCTAATCAGCCTGTGCCCTCTGCTGTGGGACACCCTCATTACCATAGCAACCTAAATGTCAGGGGACCACGAAGAGGCAAGGAACCAAAGTTGGTAAGTTAAACACTGTTTGCCTTTTGTGAGTGAGTCCATTTAACCAATTTCACAATACTATATCATATAAGTGAACTTAAATCAGCAAGTCTTGTTGTCACATTTAGGTTGCCAGGTTTGATACCATTGTGTCTGTATACAAATACTGGCTCTCCAGCTGTATTTAGCAACCCACACACAGAGGTTGTATATTGTAACACCTCTGAAAAATGTAATGAAAATACTTCATATTAATTAACAATTACAGTTTACTTTTTTGCAGTGTTATTATGGATTGTTTAACAGCAGATCAACTCGCATGTTTTATTCACACTGTGTAACTATGTAAATAACTAACAACAATTGTAACATTACAACTAAACAAGCATTAATTTGCGATAGCTGTGTCCAGCAACTAAAAATGTTTGTTGTCTAAGGCATCACAAGTTATCAGAAAGAAAGTGAAGGATTAAAAATTACTGTCTGCAATTACATTCCATACCAGCAGTTGATGAGTTATGAAGGGGGCGTGGCCAAACTGTAGGGGCGGGGCAAGCCATGACCAATGAAAGCGTGTTTGTGTGTGTTTCGACAAAGTTTGGCCATGTTACATGAATCTGCTCAGAAGTTCTGTGCGTTTTTGTTGTAGGCCACTCCCACTGCCACGCCCCCTTTTTGCAAGTCACTCCGAACAGTAAATCAGCCGTCCTCTGGCTCATGACCAACCTTTCCACTAAATCTTGTGCAGGTCTGTGAATCCATTTGGAAGTTATGCTCCTCTTTGCAATAGACCACTCCCACTGCTACACCCTCTTGTAGACAATTGGCATGAACACAAATACACACCTTCACATACACACATACATACTTGACCTCCATGCCAAATTTTAGTCTCCTGTGGCCACCAAAGACTGAAGAATCTTTTTGAACTGATCAACCCGACCAACCGACAGAGTGACCTCTAGGGTCACAGCTAAACAGTGTTGAAAAAGCTAAGTTGAAGAATTACCTCAAGAAATAACCTTTATCACCTTAAGCATTTTGATACCCACAGTTCAGGTAACATTTACAAAAATAGCATTATAGTAAAAGCATTATAATGTGCCTGTCAGGTCATCGGCCAATTAGCATATGCTGGCTAATTGGCTAGCATTAGCTTGCTGGTTGAAATACAAATTTACCCCCATATTTCATTAAATAGCCCAGGTGAGTTACTTATAGGTACAATAGTTTAGATGTATGCAGCTTTGGTCAGTGCAGTAAACATCATGCAGAATGCTAACATCAGCTGCACTTAATGTTTTAGTTTTATAAACAAAGGTAACTTAAATCACGTTTAAACACATTAGATGGCAGTAGATGCCGCTGGTGTAAATAAACAAACACATATTGGTGTAAATAAACAAACTCTGGGGACAGGCCTGGTTCCTGGACTCACCCTCTCTTGTGAATTAGTCAGTAAGACACCATAGGGACAACATGGCTATTTATAGACTTTGAGACTGGGAAGCACAGTATTCCAATCCGGAACATTGTGTCTGTTTATGCAGCACAGCAACGTGCATCCAGATAAACTCATGTCTAATAGAAATTCAGACAATAATATTCGTTTTGGCTGTAGTGTCGCCTGTCACGTAGGCTGTGGCTTTTTGTTTTTGATTTTTTATTTAGGAAAAAAATCTAGATTACGGCATGGCTTTAAATCAACACACAAATCTGACAACTTGCAGGTTTTGCAAGGCTGGCACTGTATCGTCTCTGTCACTTGTGGTGTTTTATTTATTACTGATAAGATCTGTGGGTTTGTTTGAACTTGGGGTTGCACTGTACATCTCATTTTACTCATAACACACAAATGAAAGCCCACTTCCATCCATCCAGAACAGGATTAAGATCAAAACTGCTTAGTAAGGGGCACACAGGTGATGAAGGGGTAAATTTTTCGATCCACTGCAGCAAAGACCCCGGGGTTTCATTTCTGGTAGCTGTACCTCTGTTCTTGTCAGGCATTCCAGTAAAACAATTTGCCTTATCCGTAGGTGGGATGCCAGTTAGAGTTCCTGTTCTTATTTCTGGATTTTGGATTCCTACAACTTTTCAGAAAAGAAACATCTTAAAGAGTCAATTTGAGCCTACATGTTTCACATTAGATGGTGTTTTTCTAGTCAAACTGTGGCCAATGATTTGTTGAGGAGAAGCTCCTCTGAAGGGACCCACAACTGTGATCCTCTGGTTACATGATTGTCTCTCAAAAATTTCTTGGCCTGTTTAATGCAATCAGCACCAAATTAAAATGTATCCCACCTGAATCAGTTTGTTAAGGGTTACCACACTGCTGAAGCATTACAATCGGTTGTATTCTCACTTAGCTACTAATGACGTGTCTTTTAATGTGAGATTAATACCAACTGCTAAAATTCACACAGGAAAGATGTGACTTCACAGAGCAGAGTGAGGATGATGAAAAGCAATCCATTCAAACCAACTGAGGTCATGTTTTCCATTATTCTAAAATTAGAACACGGCATTAAAAACAAAATATGAAGGATTAACACAAAATCAGTTGATGATCGTGACTGGTGTGCGTGATCTTGGATTAAAGAGAGTAGAAAAGGTGATAGAAGACAGGGATGGAGAGGTGAAGATGAAGAGGATTACAGGTGACTGAGGGGGCAGGAGAGGAGGAAGGAGAGGAGAAGGAGAAAGGAAAAATGTACTGAAGTCACGAAGCCCAAGGGAGAGGAGGGGAATGAAGCTGTGGGGGGGGGGGGGATCGGTCAGCTTGTTCCCATAGCTGCTTCCCAGCAAATCACAGCATGACTTCAGGCCACACTTACGACTATATTAAACAAACACACACACACGCGCACGCTTGCACACACACACACACACACACCATGAGATACAAAACAAAACCTGAAAGAACTAAGCAAGTCTTAAGAGTCAAAAGTCTTTCCTCTGCCAAAAATTAAGCATAGATACAGCAGGGGGCAGCTGACATGAATGTTATTATGTCTGGAAAAATAGTTCCTTACAAGTGCTGTCTTCCTAGCTTGAAAATTAGCCCGAAGAACGATTTCAACACAGACGTTCTTTTTAACTAACATTGTCACATATTTTCAGGTACTTTCTGTAAAGTTTATTTAATATGGACAAAATGTAAACAAACATGATATCTCATAGATAAGCTATTATGGGAAAAATGGGTGGTGTTTATGTAACCTATGTGGCCAGTGTTGACAAAGGACATGTAGTGACACTGGCATGTTCCTTCAAGAGCAAGTTCAACAGTTCAGAGTATGATTAATCTACAACAGAGGTCTTCAACCTTTTTCAGCCCAAGGACCCCTTGACGATAGAGAAACAGAGCAGGGACCACCAGATAAATAAATAAAAAAATAAAAAATAAATCAAATAAAAAATTAGAAAAAGTGCTGCATTTTAAGGCAAGCCAACTGTTTTTATCCTATTTTTTACTCAGTCATTATCATATTTGTAAAAAGTAGCTTATTATTGCCCATTTATTTAGACTTTACTTTAATTGAGTTTACTCAGTATAATTTTTGTCCAAATTTTAAAAAATTCCCAGATATAAATTATTTTGATGAAAAATTTCAACTATTTTGTGGGACCCCCTGCAGCACCTCCACGAACCCCCTACGGGTCACGATCCATGGTTGAAGAGCACTGATCTACATTATGCAATATATTGTGCCATATTCCAAATAAGTTAACATGCATAAACAGCTGGCACATTACCTAACTAAGATCAGACAACTTACTTAATTTTATTATTATGTAACACTGTTGCATCTGACCTTAATATATGTGGTTATATATTGCCCAATGTATTAATTTCAACATCCTTATGGACCAAGACTTCATGCCACACAACCTATCTAAAGTTCTGTAATAAAACACGACCCTGCAGTTTGCTGCTCATTGTCAGCTAATACAGACAACAGAGACTGGTGGCTGTAAATCAGCTGGATATAGTCTTCAGCATGGACAGGAACATTGCTGAACTGAAGCCTAATTGGGTGTGATCCATACAGTGGCTCCTGTGGCTCAAGGGACAGCTAATAGGAGTTAGCAGCAACCACAGCTCCCTTGAATTAAAATATTTCCAGCTCTGGACAACAGGTGCTGGGACCTGGAACAAGCAAACATTGGCTAACACAGGAATGCTGGGAAGCTTGTTAGTTAGCTGTCATGTCACATGCCAAGTTACTTTCCTGGCAGTGTTGAAAATATGATGAACTGTGCATGGCAGTAAAAGAATATCATTACTATTTAAATTTACATGTGCATCATGCAGCTGTAAGTCTACATTAAATTTAAGATGTAACAATTTATTTAGCTCAAAATGCAATTTTGGGAAGTTGCTAGCTCTCACTTATAGTGGTAAAAGTAGTTGATCTCTTATTTCTTTTTGGATCACTATGGGGCAGCCGAACAAGCTAGAACGTACAGCACTGCAGGTTTATTAGAGATTTTTCTCTGACAACAGCTGCTTGTTTGATGAGACTTAAAACTAAATCAAATGTACAGACAAGACCTAATATGATGTTCATTGGTGAGATGTTCTCTTCCAGTACAAAATGTCCCAATCTGAGGAGGCCCAACATCAAGGAGCCAGTTAAAGTCCCGCACAGCAAGTGGCACATTTCTTACCTGCACTGCACCAACAAAAGGCCTCAGACTTATTGCACAACCTGCTGCACTCACTGTGATTCTTCCTCATTAACCCATTCTCTTCTCACACACACATACACACTGAGCTTCACAAGGAGAGTGACTGCTGAACTCATTACACAGCATGATTTCCCAAATCCCCTTGTACAAAAGAGGGGCTGAAAAGGTTGTGGCCTAAGTTAGAAGGAGGCGAGTTATACAGCTCTCATTATGTTAAAGCTGGTCTAGGCAAAGTTTGGAAATAAGCTAGCTATAGCATGAGACTCCTAAAGAAGCAACTCTGCTGTCCCCTCCCCTTCCTGTTTTTGCTCTGGCTCATGTTTTATCCTGTTTGTTGTCATTCTCTCCTTTAAGGCCAGTTTGCACCAAAGATTCATAACAGTTGCAGCAGCGTAAACTGGACCATCTCAGCTCGACTCAAGCTCAGCTTGCCAAGTCGCCAGAGGCCAGTTTTAGAAGGTAAGGCATGTCACTTGTTTCAACAGCCAATCAGCTTGTAGCTCGTACCTGTTGCTAAGAAACACAGTGTAGAGCAGCCAATAGGAACACATGCTTTTTAATCACGGTCTAAATACAGAGCCAAGACTGAATACAAAGTCAAGGAGGTGCTGAAGTCTAGTGTTCTTTCAGGCCCCCTGAATTACAATTTGCTGAAAGGTGAAATCTTTGCGCGATGATGCCAAAGAGAAACAGCCTATCCGACTTAAATAACTTCTGTGGTGTTTCTGTTTGAGGTAATTGAAAATTACAAGTCACCAAGGACTGAGAAAACATACAACCTTGGTCTTAAAGGCTCCAGGCAAGTCTACTTTCTTTCAGCATGGTGAAGAAGTGGGCTGCTGATCTGAAACTAGGTAGATCCCTGAAGATGACCCCAGTCCTAAAAAGGTCAGTCACTGTCAGGAACATGTCCAAGCAGTAACCCACAACCAACTCCAAATAACCAAGGTGTCAGATCACATGGTCATCTATTACACTATCACAACTATTAATAAACTTTATAGAAGGTGGTCAGTATGATTGGATTGCACAACAAGCTGGTGTTACATGGGCAGGGACTTATTGCTTAAATATAATTATATATAGCATATCACCCAGAACTACTAGAATTCTGGTGAAAAAAATAGTCCATGTTGAGCCAGTGTGTTTCTTTTATACTGGGACTATCCAGTAAAAGCTACAGCTGAAACCTTTCTCACACTGTTTGCTACTTTGGCCACACTTTATTTTGATAGTCTAATTGTTGACACTCTATAAGTTATCAGCAGATATTTAGTCACATGTCAACAGTGCGTCAGTTAAAATTTAACAAAAGTGTCTGTAGATTGTCAATATGTTTCGTTGCAACAGGTTATTAACCAATATTCAACTAACTATAAATTGAGTCAAAGTTACCTTCTAAGTTGATGATAAATTATTGTCGGTTAAACGTCAAGTGTAATGTCAACATACAAGAGCATGATAGTAAAACATAGTTGACTATCATTAGACTATTAGCAGACATTTGTCACTAAGCATATGTAGACGTAGTAGGAATTTTCAAATAAAGTGAAAAACATTTGAAAACAGTAGAAAGTCTTCAACCTAGCAACAGAACACATTCATGCAGCAATTATTTGTTACACGCATATTAACCATTTTTCCAAATAAGATGTTTAGCGTTAGGCACCAAGATTACCTTGTTAGGGTTAGAGAAAGACATCAGGAGTGTCTTGTACTGAAATGAAGCGGTTTGTGGCAATATGTTCTCTGATTCTTCAACTGGACCTTCTCTAATCTGTAGACCACTCGAAATGCATCTTATAGTCAGCTGACGGTTGACTGCATGTTACTTGTCTGTTGAAAGAGTATTGTTGAATTTTCACTGACACACTGTTGACATGCAAGCAATATTTGCAGATATCCTGTTAAGTGTCAACAAGGAACTATCAAATTAAAATGTTACTTCCATTACTGAATTTCAGCCAACGCAGCAAAAGCCCCGTGATTGTTTTGACACACTGCTTGGGCCTTTTAAGGGGTGTGTGTGTGTATCTAATTGGAGGGTTTAAATTTGTGTACGTGTGCAAGTGTAAAAACTTCTAAATAAAATCTGCATAAACATTTTGTCTGAGTATTAGGTAATCCCAAAGCTTTATGTTGTGAAATTATTTGCTGTAACTGTCCTAATAGATGTCATGACAAAGTATGTGGGCAGTGCCACTGTTTTTGTAAGACAGCTCTTTACTATGACACAATAATTTTTTTTAATGTTGAAATTACTATGGGTGCCGAATCTCAAGCTTCAATATATGAGGGTGTTTACATCCACAACAAAAAATTGGAACAGAACCCATTTTTGTACAAAGTCCCTTTAATTTAGTTTTCCATAGTTAACAAAACAAATTGAGAGAAACCTAAGTTAGGCCTTTGTGGATAGAGTTTGTGACTAGCTTGGCTAATCAAAAACATTTAACAGAAATAAACAAACAAAAAATCTTGGTTTGTCTGTATACTTGTATTAGACTATTAATAGGTCTTCAACATCCAAAATCTGAGAACTTTTTCTACTCTTGTCATCAAACATTGATGTGAATACCCTCAAGCAACCTTAAAGCCGAGTCAGCACTATAGCCAAATGACCACAAACACATAACTGTTGTCATGCTTTCCGATCTCACTGTTGAAATGAAATGATCAACATCTAGTTTCCATTACACAACCTGATCACACCTTTGGGTATAATTACAACAGTGGTTATATAACGTGTCTAGTCTCCAAGATCCTGAAAAGAACATTACACTGTTCCCTTTATTTTGCAAACATGATGCACAGATGCTGTATATTTTCATAACAAACCATGCGTCACAATGTGGTTTTTAGTTTGAGCTGTAAAATGTTGGGCAAAGCGCTGCTAAAAATGTATTAAAGTCTATTTTATGTATCCAACAAGGCATGTTATGCATAATTGACAAAGGTAAAAGGAATAAGAATAATATACTATTTTAACAAACACAGCAACAAGAACACCTCTTTAATCTCTTCAGTGTTACAAAATAAACAAACTTTCCTTCATGTGTTCAGTTGAAATAGTGTAAATCCCCACCTTAGGACCTTTACTTTCCTCCACACAACACAAAGCACATCCCTCAGGCTTTTATTATGTTGATGATTTTGCCAAGAACAACTATTAAATAATTCTCTTCTGTTTCTTTGCTTCATTGTGTTTATTAGGTGCATTTAATGCTCCTCTTTGTCTGTGGGATTCTGCTGTACCTTTACCAAAATGTTCCAAAGTTAATGTGGTACTAGATCCATCTAGCCATATGAATTTTCTTTGTTGGTCTTTGTTTGGTGGTATGTTCTTTACTTTGCATTGAGCAATGTGTTTGTAAATTTAAATGCTTGCATTTCAGATTAGAAAAAACTAACCCCAAGCAATGTTGGCTATAATTTCAAGGGAATGATAAGTCCAGCAAAGAAACACATTTTGATTTCAAATGAATAATTTTTAAGAAAAATTAAAATTGTTCTCTCCTTATTTATTAAACCCTACAACCTACAACGTAGAAAGAGATAGCCCAGATTTCAAAAAATTTGATTGAACACTTTATTAACCATATTTCAAGTTGTTCCAAAACAAAAAAACCAAACCAAAACAAAACAAAAAAAGGAAAAAAAGTTTAGAATAAAGTTTCACACTTCATGGTTTCACAAAATAAACCTAAATCTGATGTACTTAACAATTTTAATGGTTTTAATCAAAAAAAAAAAATTTATTACATAAACTGAACTGAACAGAAGCAACAAACAAGAACACTTGCAAATTAGGTTGTCGTGCCCCCCCCCCAAAAAAAAAAAAACAAAAAAACAAAAAAACAAAAAAAA
>JAQLOL010014043.1:0-13126 GCA_029783665.1 Naso thynnoides
TCTTTATATTGTGTAGATCGGACTGTAGGACCATAACGGTCATATTAACGATGTTAATAAGAAGTGCCGTGCTTCCAAATCGTAGACCGTAGCTTTAAGACCTTGTTTGCCTACTGCATTGCTTTTCTGTGGCTTACACCTCACATCTCGATTTTTCATATGTTCACCAAAACTTAGCGCTGCGCTCAATATGAATAGGTCAGTAATGTTTTGAATATGAATTGTGATGTTAAATATAGCCGTAGGTAATGTTAAACGGATCATGATGTGACGTTGCATCAGTTTGAAGTGCCCCTCGCTCAAAAATGACATCAACACCCAAACTTTTGTCACGATGAGTGACCTTACCCATAATCAAAAGAAATGCATGACTATTTCCTTGTATCAAGCCTGTCTTGCGTAGTATTAATTGCGGTCCCATAGCAGAGAATGAGGGAGAGAGAGACAGAGAGAGAGAGAGGTGTGCTGGGTGAGCTAGATTGATGTTTAATGAGAGAGAGAGCGGCGCACTGCGCTGTCGGTTTATGAGCTTGTCTCAACAGAAGCGGTCTGTGCTTTCAAGGTTGTTGTAGAGGCACAAATCAGGCAGGAATAACGACTGCGTTTTTTGTCACAGATGCAGCGGTAAAATTCTCCCTCTTCACCTGCATAAAAAGCTGACTTCATGTTCCTGCTGCCATGCACCCCTCGTATGATTGGATCATCTACCGGTGATCTCTATTAAGCATGACAGAGCAGCAGAGAGCAGTTTATTTCAGCAGCAGCTGAGCCAGAGGCAACAAAAAGAGGGATTGACACAAGTTTTGCCAGCACCTTTTGGTATAACCCGATCTGGAGTGTGAGCTGCCTTTTTTTTTGCAAGTTATACAGAAGTAATAGAGTAGAAAAACATCATTCTGAAGGACTGTATCAAATGTCATTCTTTTACATCTGAAGCTTCTGTCTGTTGTCAAAATTTTTTAATATTACCATCTTTCCAGCTTTATAATCCCAGACAGTCAAAAAATAAACCCTAAAATATTTCCCCTCCTCCCAGAGCTGAACCTGGTGCAATTCTAAGTGTGTATTCCTCCAAAAGCTCCAACTCTATCAAAGCTGCAAAAATCAATTCTCCGAGATACATGCTGTAGCCTTCAAAATGAAATATTGATTTAGAATTTAAATGTTGTTGTTATATATGAAGCTTTGAAACGTCAAACTTTTTATTCAGCCTCAATATTTTGTTTATATATGCTTTTATTATGTTGATTACTAATTATGGTATTGTAGTTATTTATTTATTTATTTATTTTTAAATTTTATCTTTATGACAACTCGCTTTCTTGAGGCATCAAATAATGAATTCCTTTAGATTTTTTGTTGTGTCTGATTTAAATACTATTAAAAATCATAGGGCCATCTGCTCTAGATGAAGTTCTTAACTGACTTAATTAATTTTTCTCTTTTTGTGCGCTTTGACACTTGGCATCTGATTCAGAGTTGTATGTTTTGCCTTTTACTTAAGAAGAAATATGCTGGGTGAAGGCTTTGCTCAGTGGGTTAATGATGTTGTTCCCTGATCTGTTTTTTTGTTCTTGTCTGTAATGTAAATAATTTACCAACTCTGACCTTTGCTCTGGTTGCCGCAATTTCTTTCCATCATTGGGGATCATCTTTTCTCTCTTATTTTTATCTATTCTGCCGTTGAAGTCTATGGCAGCCCATAGACATATGGTCAAAAGTTTTGAAATTTGGCACACTTGTAGAGGGTCATGCCAAGAGGCCATGGAGGGAATTTGATGTTGATTGGCCAAAGGGTGGTGCTATAACAAACAGTCGAAAGTGCAAACTTTGAACAGGCCTATCTCATGCTCCATTTGACCTGGAGTGTCTGTTAAACTAAGACCAATTTAATTAGATGAGGTGCAGTTTCTTATTAGATTTCCTCAAAATCTATTTGACTCAGAGAACTGCTTGTATACCCACTTAAACAATAAATCTCAAGTGACCAGTGCAAGGGAGGAAAGGGTCAAGAGAACAGCAAAATATAAAGGAATTTAAACAAACAAACAACTAAAAACATTTCCAATAGTTTGATTGTTCATGGCTAATTGTCATTATAATCATATATTATTATAAATAATTGCACACACATCATCGCTTGACTTCAGATAGAAGAAGAATCTGACACCATGACCATGGTCGGATAAGGGTCTGTTAGGGTTAGGGTTAGGGGTTTGGGTTAAAGAGGAAATATTATACTCATTTTCATGGTCTTTGATTTTGTTTTTGAACTCCAATAAACCAGCTAGATACAACTGACTGAACAGTAAAGTCTTAAGATCTTCAGAAAACTGTGACTCGCGCCCTCTGTCTTCCTTGTATTTTCTGCATTCTCTCAAAATGATCTGTGCCGCTTCCTCCTCTCCCTTTCCCTCACCTGTGTGCACCTCTGGACTCTACTGTACTCACAGCCCCTTTTGTCGGATTACTGACAAAATAAATACAGGTACAACACTGATAAAATGTTACTTACAGCTTGTGCTTCTGACTCTTTAAAACAACAAAGTAACATGGGAACAACAGTCCTTTAGCAGCAGTTTAGCTGTTAATCCAGCTCATGTACTCATGTTGAGGAGGTACCCTGAATAAATACACAAAGAGGTATTTTTCTTTTGTTGACCGAGAAACAGGAACACTGTCAACTTCCGTCCAATGCTTGTCTCTGTATGAAAGCTAAACGAAGTTAACTTTTCTATATTTACCCGAAAAAACCCCCCACCTAATTGGAGTCATATTGTACAAAGTGCTGACAATAATCCATGCAGGCACAGCGTTGTGTGCACAGAGCTGGCATGCCTGTGCAGGCCCACATAGATATAGGGAAGCCCTGCTCACATTGACGTCATAGTAAGAACAGCAAAAAAACCTCCTGAGACACAGCGTACAGAGCCAGCCGAAGCCATCTGCAGGGCTCACTTCCAAATGCATGTTCCTCATTATGTGACACTTTGACATTGTTAAACACAACTATCCTACATTGTAACAGCATTGTAATTACATTTTAACAGCAGTGTTTAGGTCAGAAAAGACAGAAAAGCATTTAGCTGTCCTTTAAAAATGAAACGTGAATAATTTCTTTTGTGCCTGTCCATTGTTAAACTGAACTGTAAAAATCCATTCACTATATTTTGAAATTTCTTCCAGCTAAACAAAGAAACAAATGCACTGAGTTATCAATACAGATTAAGTCCTGTCACTCTCTGGCAGAGGTAAAGAGGCTGCAATGTTCAGTGTGGCACTGATGGAAGATAAGACAACTACAGAGAAGAAACACGTTTTTGTTTGTAATATAACTCTATGATCGTAAGATATAGTACTTGCAGGGTGACAGAACCTGTTACAACACTTATTTGGAATGATACTGGCTGGGGAAACAATAAAGTTCTGTACAAAATGTAAATGAATTGCGGATCCAGAGCTGAGATGCCTTTACAATGATCTGTTATCACTCACTTATGTACTTACTAATGGTGTTTGTAATGTTTATACAAAGTGTGAAAGTCCTCTTAGGTTTGTTTATTTTAACTGCAGTGATAATTTAAAATCTGTTATTACAGAGCATCACACTGCCCTAGAGCCTGGGGTTTGTCACTGCACTCAAACATCCTTTATATATTAAGAATATTGCAGGCGTTACAACACTTCATTACTTCATCTTTTGTGTATACCGATTTCATACCAAATGAAAAAAAGCTTAATAAATGGGTTGCAAAACACAGTCATGGCCCTCTGATCATGGCAGGATGGTAGTTGCATTTCTGGCTTGTATTGCTAAAAAACAACTGTGTGTTTCCACAGTGTCTGCATTAACAAAGAATACAATCTGAAAATCAAAAAGCTAGTTGAAACCACCAAATAAATACACAGAGTTGACCTACATGAAAGTCTCTTGGCCAGCCAGGATGTTCCAGATTCTGTTAATGGAGGGGCTCTATGCGACAGAACAACATTTTTTCCCAAATGCCAAGCACATTACTAGAAACTTGTTACCACTTCAAAACTGCTAGCAGCAGGTGAGTGGTTGTGGGTAATTAAGATTTTATCTAACACGACTAGATTTACACTTTTTGTCAGTTGAAAGAAGTAGCACAACTTTAATCCCCCTGTGGTTAATACTGGTGTATTGATCACTGTTTGCCTGCAGTCATGTCACTCAAACAGCATTGTTTCAGCAGGAACCCCATTGTTTTTGCTCTGCTTGTTCTGCATTCGCTTTAGTAAGCTAATGCTGATGATTAAAGATCCCATTGATTCAATCTCAACTGTGCTGTTTTTTTTAATGTTGTAACTTTAAGGTTGTTATGATAAGTGTTTGATAGAAATAAGTGTGACTGGCAGGCAAAGAGGATCCTGGCCCGACTAACATTACACAAGGGGTTGTAGTTTTGTTGTGGCTCTAACTCATTTAAACAGCCAATACACTTCGCCTGAGAGAGGGAGGAGGAATGGAGGAGTGAAGGACTTCGGTATTTGAGTTGAAAGGAGACATGCAAAAAACAAAAACAAAAAACAAACAAAAAAAAGAAGAATGCCACACTGCAAGAGAACAGCAGATAAAAGGGACTGATAGAGTTTTTTCTCAACCACCAACACACACTTTTAGTAGCTTTTTTAACCAAATGACAGCGTGGAAGTGTGGGCTGGCTGACTGGACAGACTCTCATGGCACCATATTAAAGCTCACAGAGCTCACCTGTTTAGAGAGCTAGTCAACAAGACAGCAACCAGGTTAAATGGTTTGTTATCCAAAAACATAAAAACCTCCAAATAGGGAATTTAACACTCATCTTGGGAAGATTAGTTCAAACTTTTAGGGTTTATGCAACACAAGGGAAGTCACTAGGTTACAGGTTTGCCAGGTAGAGTGTGGATTAATCGCAAGCCCAGGTTAGCATAACAATGTCACAAAGATGCAGTCACACTTCTGCAAAATAAACATTGGTAAATACTGGCCTCTCATTCGCTTTCATTCTGTATTCCTAGGGATTAATAGAAGATTGCTTTCAGTGGCAAAGCAAATTTTCATCTGTGTTTTGCATGCAGTTAAATTTTGGTCAGCTGTAATCCAAAAGCATGTTACTGTGTAGCCATCTGCCAAAATTATCCTGGAGAATGTATTCTAGAAATTCTAAAAACCTTCCACATTAAGAAGCTTTAAAAGACAGGGTGCCCTATCTTAGGCATGTCTGTGGCACAAGGCGCAAATGCCAGATGCAAAGGTCTTAATTTATTCAAGCTGTTTAAAACTCCATCTCCGCCGTCTCCTGCCAGCAGAAGAAACCATGGTTCACCCCCTGCGCTCATCTTTTAGATGAAATCATAACTGTTTAATTCTTGTTTTTCTGGATCCAATAAAGACACAAGTTGCTCCAGCTGACAGCGAATGATCTACAAAGGTGATCTGACAGTTGTAAACCTTCCATCTATGGAGATCAATTAGGCTTTAATTTATCGTTATCAGTGTGAATAATTTTAGAGATGCAAAATAAACTCGCATAAACTTACGATGTTTACACTGTACTTCGGATGACCTGATTTAATTTATATAAACAAGGAGGGAGGAAGAGAAGGAAAAAGTGTTGGAAAAACTTGTAATTCCCCTCTGCTGTGTGTGTTTTCTTCATGTCTGTAAAATATTCTACAGATACAGACATTAAAAAGTGTGTAACACTCATCTAGGTCATTTTCAGGTGCGTTTTTGCTTAGAACCACAAGCATGTCCTGGTTAAAAAAAAACAAAAACAGAAAACAGACGAAAAACTGTTAATTATGAATGAGACTTTTTATTTCTGGCTAGGCCGTTGTTTCTGATTGAAAATATGTTCAAAGGACATTTTAAGAATCTACACTCCATGCATGTGGCAAAAACGACATCTGCACTGGAGGTTGGATAGCATTGACACTTGTGCCAGCAACGCACCAGCTTTGCGCTGGGCATAAGACAGGGCCCAGAGGGTGTTACAGGCCCCAGACAGGTGCACTATTTTATATGTATGAGGTGTGACACAATGATGTGCACTTATGATGATATTGTGTAAATAATACTCATTTCTTTTATCATTTCCATTTCTTACCGCTCTTGCTTTGTTACAGTAGGTGGTGGTAATGCACCTGAAAGATTAAAAAACAGTTGTTGTTGATCAGTTATGGTTACAGACTCTCTCCACCTACCTGAAACCATACATCAGTCAAAAGATATAGACAAAAAAAAAAACATAATAGGTAAAGTGGTGATAAAACAAAGCAACTGAAAATGTAATTGAAAATGTAAAGAAGAGAGACAAACAAAAAAGAGAAAAGGCTAAAAAGGAGAAACAGATGTGGAGAAAGAGAGACAAACCCTAACCAAAAAAACAGAGATGTATCATCGTCGTCTCAAGACAGGCGACTAGACAGGAATTGATGATGCAATAACAGGATGTCATCATGTCATTTTCAAGTGCTGCACTGATATGTCAGACAACTTCTAGTTACATGGTGAAACTTCTCCGGTCATTTCACCCCTTTTCTTTTTTTATGTAGCCCCCGAGCCCCAACCCCCTTCTGTTATTTTGTCTCTATCTCTGTTACTCAGCCAGTTAATTGGTGCTTATGCATTAATGAATACAGATCGATTGAAGCCTGACACGATGTGCAGCCCTATTATCATGCTGTTATATTTATGGATGGTAATTGTAAGGGTGTCTTTGACAGCGTGCGTGCGTGTGTGTGTGTGTGTGTGCATGATTGGAGGGGGTAGCAGACTGCAGGCACGACCAACACATGTTCTTTACTCTTTACAGGTTTTTGTGTGTGTGTGTCTGTGTGTGTGTGTGGTGACCACATTTCATCCTTCCAAACACTGTTCCAGCTTTATTACAGCTATACATCACTGACAGGCACTGCACACTGACCCAGTGTGGCAATGTGTGTGTGTGTGTGTGTGTGTTCGTGTGTCGAAGAGGGAGAAAGAGTTCTCACTTGCACTTTTATTTGTAAATTTTCATATGTTAGTACATAACCATGTGTGTTGAACAAAGAAAGGTTGGTTCTCCAGTGGATGAGACCCACAGGAGTCCCCCAGGTTTTACACCTATATGTTAAGTCTGCACCAGGGCAAATGATTTCACTCGGTACATAAAGATCCAGCTCTTCCCTTGCTCACTCTCTTAACCCTGCAGTGTCGGGAAAACTACTCTTCTCTCAACCCCATAACTCCAGGGGTGACACAACTCTCTTCTTCTGTTGTCTAAACTCTTTCTAACAGAAGCAACACAAAAACCTGTCCAAGAACTAATCAGAAGGGAACAAAATTAATTTAGCATCAGGGCTGGGACACAAAGTAATGGAAGTTGCGAAGCAGAATTAGCATCAGGCAGCTAACAGGACAAGCCTATTTCTCACCAGGAAGCCTCACAAACCTGCAGCTTACTGGACTCTGGACTTTGCAGAGCAGCACACTGGAAAGGACCTCTTCTCCTTCTTTGGACTTGGTTACTTCATAGAGCGTTAAATAGAATAGCATAGCTACTTTCAGCCATTGTTACACTGATTTTATTAAACATGGTCACTGACCTTTATTGCTATGTCTGGTTATTGTTTGGTTAGTTGTACATGTTACACACATATAAGACTGCCTGCATCTTACATGTGACTAACTAACCCCTCTTTCAACTCTGCATCTTCATTTTGCATGCACTGGCTTTAACAAAGAAACCTCTTGTTAACCTCCTCCACCACTCATGTAGTTTGGCAGCCATCTTTGATCCGGCATCTTGCTTGTATGTTCCTTTGTTCACGCCATGTGGCCTTAGCCACCATTTTGAGTCAGACGTCTTTCCTTTTGTTTGCTCTGCACTCACTCACTCACTCACTCTCACACACACACACAAACACACACGTATGTAGTTCTTTGTTAGATGTTGTGTGTTTACAAAGTAGGCTAAATGTTTTTGAATATAAAACCATTGCACAAGATTAAACATTGTCAACTTTAACTTAGTGGGACTCCAAATCAATTTGCTTTTTTTGACAATTGATTGTGTAATTGCAGTTATATTTATTAATAATTATGGTTTTAAATTGATAGTCAAATGTACCAATCAATATGATTGACTGTTAACATGAAACTAAATTAATAAATTGGCTATAATTTTTCTTGTTAAGGATGGTGCTGCAAGGCTGATAAATATAAATGAAATTGCATTACTCAGTGTAATTATTAATTCTGATATTAAAATCCTTAACATACATTTAGCAGTCATCTATGAAAGAAATGTTGTTTTTCCTTCCGTTTTGACAGTTTCTGCAATGCTAAGTAAATAAACACATTCACGTTGCCAATAAAAACACACTAAAGATTATGGGCTCTAATCAGGAGATCCGAAATTAGAAATACTGTTCTAACTGTGAAGAATGATTTGTAAGCTTCTTTACTTTTGTGAATCAAGACTAGGTGAAAACTTAGTATGAGGCTGGACCGCATCTGTGTAAGGTGTGTAAATATGGTTGATGTGTCTCTCTAGGGATGTAATGGTGCACAGAGATCACGGTTCAGCTCACTCCTCAGTTTAGACATCACAGCCTGGTATGAGTTTGGTACAAAAATTTCACTATGGCATCATTCTCCTTTTTCATCTTTAATTATGCTCCCTGCTAAGGGGAGAAAAACACGTGCATACAACATAGCTTGCCACAGGTGATTTATTTTAACAAAACGATCTGCTCAGGATGACCGAATTCACTGCCGTGTCTGTGACTTCCTGTGTGCAGCTTGTCACAGCCTCACACTCCCTCATTGTGCCTTCAGTCCATGATTGTTGCGCTAACACTGCATATATTGTTTTGAGCATCATGCAACCTCTGCTAAATCATTTGTTTCACTATCAGAGTTTAATCCAGGCAAGTTTGGAAAGTTGAAAGATGCCTTTCGATTACAAGATTTAAAAGAAGCAGGGGGGTCTACTACATTAGCTCAGTAAGCATGGGGTACACTTGCTAAAGGCTCACTGCTGCTTAAGGTAGAACTTATCAATGTAAATTCGGTTCCGATCTGTGCTCAGCAGTCTGAATACAGTATGCTGTATACTGTCTATAATTATACTGTGTATTCTCTGTACCGTTCTGTGCACCCTAACTGTCTTGTGCATACTGTATGGTTCAGTACAAATTGATGTATTGTTACACTTTTAGTTACTGGTTTGTTAATGATAGAGTTGATATTTTACACTCAAGTAGCAGACGAAATAACATTCTTATGCCATATCTGAAAATAAATAAATAAATAAATATATAAATACATAAAAGTTTATGAATGCAGTTGCAAGAGCAATACTTTCCACTTGAATCTTTGGATGTCTAATTTTAGAGACAGCCTATTGTAATTGCACTTATGACTGTTTTAATGATCTGTTAAATTTGCTGTCATCTGTTTACATATGCATGTGTATCCATGTTTCCAAGACTGGGTTGTGTCTGAGTGATTGTTATTTCGATGCTAAAATGTCTGTGTATAGCAGAAAAAAAAAATTTCTGAGCTTGTCACCCCACGGAAAAATGTGTTATTAGCCACCCAGCCAAATTCGCATGATTAGAAAAGTACGACTGTTTCGAATAAACCAAAATAAATACGCAGAACAGCCACTAGGGGCAGCAAATGTAACACAAAATAGATCTGCCTCTATAATAACAACCAATGAGGAAACACTAACTGACCAGTTGTTATAGTCTGTTGATCACTCTCACCCACTCCGTCACTCATGGACAAATGTGATTGTAGAGCTGGCCCAGCTGCTGCAGTCCAGCCAAAAATGACTGTTTGGTAAGTTTGGTAAGATGCCTAAATTACAGAACTGCTTTGCTCTGAGCACCAAATATAACAAGGCATCTTACTGGGATAGTAAACAGTCCTTTGTCTATTATAAATTACAGAAAAACCTGACTTGCTTTTCCAATGCCTAAAGCCAAAAATCACACAGAACACTGTGACTCCTCCGCAACAGAGACCTTTATGCGACAGCCAAAACGCTGTGACTTTAGATGAGCCCAGCGAGGTTACAGATTACAGGTCTAACTAGCGCCAGCCAACCAAAGAGGAAGTTTAAATGAGAGACAGAGAGACTGTGTGTGTGTTTGCACATATGGCAGAAAAAAAACCGACTGTTTGGGGAAGTGGGAAGCATTGTATGTGCGAGTTCCACATGAGTGAATTTGCTGAACAGTCGGGTAAGTGAGAGGCTAGATTTTTGTCTGCATGATTTGTGTGTGTATTGGAGGGTAACGGGGTGATGTAGTGATGCTGGCTTCTCTTTGTCTGCACTCGCTCTATTTGGAGGTATTACATGCACACTAGACGGGAACTATGTCTCCCCCTCCCTCTCCCTTACCCCTTCATCCCTGTCTCCCTCTTCTGTCTTTTTCTCTTCCTTTTTGATCCCCCCTTCTTTAACTTTCATCGGCTCTTCTTTTTGTCTGCCATCATTTTGCACATATCACTCTTTGCTAGTGTCTGTCTGTTTCCTCTCTTTTTCTCCCTTCCTTTTATGTCTATTTTAAATGAGATCTGGAGGTTAATGAGGCTAGTGTGAAGCCTTTGGTTCTTTGTAGCCTAAGTGTCCGTCATCCCTAATTTAAGGCTTTTGAGCTCACTTTGACATTTTGGGTGAGGAAGGAAGTATTTGACATTTATATCGGCATCCTTTAAGTATCTCTGCTTGACTTGTCACCAAAAAGAGATGTCATTAATGTTATATTAACGTTTGTATCTGATTTTTACTTAAAAGTTACAATAACTATTATAATTTAGTGGCATTCAGCCATCACTAGAAGTTTTTAAATAAATTATTCAGAGAATTGTTGTTGTTTTTTTCCCCAAAACACATCAATTGCACTTATCACTACAAGTATGTCAGTAGTTCCTTAACCTAAGTATTGATCAAGATGCTACAAGTAGATTACATATTGAAATTTACTGTCTTTGGTGACCTCTTTTCATCCATCGGTAGAAATTCATGTTGCTGTTTCAAAAAACATTGCCTGCTCTGGACTGCAGACAGAGGATGAATATGCATCGAGGAGGGAGTAGAAACTGTTGAATACACATGGAAAAAGAGGAAAGTTTTTTTTCCCACAAGTGCAAGATGTGTTCAGCAGGAGCCACATTCAGGTCAGGCAGCCTCTACAATGTTCTCTCATCTTACATTGAGCAGTGCTTCCTTGGCCTCATGTTGGGGTTATATACGAATATATAAGAAAACACATACACAGCTGCTTTCAGCATTGTGAATTATACATTTTGCCATGACCTGTGCTGTGTTTTCATCCTGATAATTAAAAAAGATAGTTAAAGGACGGTCTGAGTGTTTTCATCAAAGTCACAGGCTGGCTATTCACACATTCAAACACATAAGCATTCTGAGTCACTATGTTCAGTTTGCTATTAAGAGAAGTACCTGGCCAGGAGAGCACTTGACTGTGTCAGACTCTCCATCTGCTGCACACATACACACACACCCTCACACACGTCCCCTCTCTCTCTATCAGGTAAAATGAGGTGGATAAGTTTATAATTGTAGGATATCTATGACTGTGTTTCGTCAGTTAGCAATAGTTTTACGAAGTCTTACTTTCAAGGTGCACATGTATATAAAGTCCAGAGGGGCATTTTAGTCGTGGCCCTGTATGCTCTGTAAATAATGTAAAAAAATAAATGCATTGCTAATGAGCATAGGGTATGTATGAGCAGTGTGAATCTTCACTGGCCTCATCATTCAATGTAATTTGCTGAAAAATGATTCTTGATGCGTCGCAATGCATCTGCAATGTGTTGCATCCTTAATTTTTTTATATTACTTCACAGTGCACATGACCACTTTTTCATTAGTTAAAACAAGCAGAAAGAAAAATCTGAAATCCCTTTTTATTCAGAAAGTGCTTTCAGAAGTTACATGTTGTCCAACACATATTGATTTTCTGTTTGTGGAGTTGCGCATTCAGTTCACTCACTCACAACAGCGAGCCAGTGAATAGCATTACGTTATATACGCCGACACGGTGGGGGCAATGTGGCTTTTAGTCCTTCAGTAAAACCAACGATGAAGGCGGGTGTTCCGTTGTTTCAGAGGGAGAATGTAAACAACACTATGGATGTAGCCTAAAGTAACGCTGGCTGCTAAATTAAAGAGGGTGGAGAAGTGAAGGAAAGGCAGAACGTGAACGTGTGTGTATGTGTGTGTGGGTGTGCTGACAATGACTTGGTTGCAACAACACGCAAGACGCCGTTAAGCCTGCAGCATTCCTGAAAGTCGAAGACTTAACAGTTTAATAATAGCACTGCTAACAGCACAAGCTAATCAAGTTAATAGTGACTGTGCGCGTTAGTGAATAAGTGTAATGGTTAGTTTTATAGTCTGATGTCTGTTGTTTGCTCTCTCATCTGAATTAGTATTGGAAAGTATTTTGTGAGTCTATTGTTTTGCGTAGGCGGCAAACTCACGAGTATTCCATGTCTCTGCATTAATGCACAATCGTCCAACTACGATACGTCTAAGTAATTTTGAAATGTCCACACCTCTAGTATGGATGGTCTGTGAAAGGTTGTTGTTGTGTTTTCAATCACAGTTGGTTGTGTTTTCTAAAATGGTAAAAAACAAAACAAAACATGACTTCACAGAGAAAGAAAGACATCAAGCATTTGTTGTGAAGTAGTTCTCTAAGTAACACTTTTAAGCTGGATGTCAGAAAGACACATTTTCAGGGTTTGTGACGGTTGTATTTTTGTCGAGGAGATGGAGGTTGTTTGCTGTGTCATTGCTGTTGTAAAAAATTGGCATAAATGCCCCACAAGTCTATGTTTGTTTATGTCTACTACTACTAACAGTGAAATGAATACCGGTGGAATGACTACAGATGGTGGACACAGTAATATGAAAGCAAAGCAAGCAATCCAATATAATTAGACTGTCTTTCCAGGAAGAGCAATAGCCTGAGCCTTTATAACAAGAGCCTCATGTAAACATATAAATGCACAAATGGCTCAAGAGGCTGTACTGATTTTGACTGAAGCAAAGCAGTAAGTCAGTGTTAGGGCCCGACCGATATATCATCC